>CM067345.1:2753852-2803947 GCA_034190875.2 Urechis unicinctus
TAATAAGAATTTGCTCTGCTTCGTCGTCTTTGGTAGATGATATTAAGCAACATTACCTTTGTTTTCTGACACAGCGTTGTTGAGTGTCAAAAGTAGATTATGCCACAACCTTGTCCATCACCTTAACGTGTCCCTATCAGCCATGCCCACGAGTGACCTACGTGTCACCTACCAGCCCGCACCCCTTCTCCTCATACATACCCCATATCTTATAGCCATCCGCATCCTCAGACCAGGCTACTGCATGACCCTTGAGAATTGGGATAGCGTGCCTGAGTCGTTGACCTTTAAATTCAGTTCTGTCCATGCCTCCGAGCTCGACACTTCTATCTCCATCTTTTAGGCAAGGCTACATCTTAAATTCTAAAGTCATAGTAATCAATAAAGTTCAAGTTTCTTCTAAACCCAACGCCTGAAGTTCGTGTTCCTTCATCAACATCCTCAAGCGCGTGCCGCACATCACCACACCACAGAGTGCGATACGACATCTGGTGGAGAATCCACTCGATTCCGGCTACCAATTACCAAGTACAGTTTTTTATATATTCCATTTATGGTATTTCCTCTTTGAATTTTTCCCTGGTCTGTTCAAATGGATTTGTCATTGGAAATGGATAATATGCAAAATCAACGTGAAGTTCTCACACACAGGATTAATAAAGAAATAGATCAGTGTTCCAGTCGCTTGAATGTAGTCGTGCGTCATCATGAATGCGTGAAGGAAAATTATAAGTTGGCACAGGAGAGGTATAACAGAGAAATTCGCGTGTGGCGTTAGCGCGGGCTGACTATGAGTTTTGTCAGATGTAGCATGACAAGTCACGTGATGAATGTTTTCGTGAGTGCTGCGTGAAAATGCAGGTATTGTTTGAGGAATCAGTTCACGACTAAAGTACCATTTTCCGTTATGGTCATTTGTATGTATAAACTGCTTGCATTTTCTTTTGACAATGCTTTCGGTCTACAATGTTCGGTGGTGTTATCAAGTATGTGTAGCAGAAGTTATCAATGATAAGGGCGCGGCCTGACAAAGTAATATACTTGGTATCCTTCCTGTTTATTAAACGTTGACATGCACACAAACAGGCAGACGTACACACACACGCACACACACGCGTGCACGCACACATACACACACATACATACACTCGCACAACCTTTCTTAAATGCATACTTGATTGATTATGTATATTTTCAATATGCTCGACTCGTGACACCACAGCTTCTATTACGTCAATCGTTATCGAACATATGACAGACTCGGCTCATCATTAGGGGCGACGCCCAAAATAAATGTAAAATACTCTTGAAGTAGCAGTCGGTGTTATGGATATAGAAAGTAAATGGACCAGGATTGTAACGCTGTTAACAAGCATATTGTGACAACGTGGTAATTCCATACTTAAGCGGGAATTAGCGAGCATATTCAATCCTCCGATGCCATTCAAAGCAAAGGACAAAGGGGAACATAACTATTTAGGACGGTAACATGTGAGATCTGAGATCAGTAAGACAACGGCTTTAAGTGAGTACATTCTAGTAATGATACTTACCGATACTTGGCTTAAGGTGGGAGCTTCTACCAATGATATGGGTCCACCAGGGCTCCGTTTCCTTGGTATCCCAAAACCAACATCAAAGGGACGCAGAGGTGGGGGCATTGGCTTCAACTTGCATTGTGATGATAAGGATAACTACCTGGCTAACATGTTCAAGAACATTTTAGCTTCCAGCAGCATATAAACGAAGCAACTCACACAGGTGGGCACACGCTTAAGTCAATACAACCATCGAAACGATATTCAGTCAGCCAAACGTGTCGGATGCAGCACCGAAACGACTCAAAATCAAATCGGACGTGGACCAGTTCCTAGATGCGGGTGGCAATGTTTTCCAAGTCGGGCTGTATCTCAGTGCTGCATTTGACACAAATGATCACAAAATACTACGTCTGGAGCCCAAAATTAGCTTCACAGGTACGACTCTCTGCTGGACGGAGTCTCACTTACTCACTGGAAAATCACAGGCTGTTCACATTGATGATGCTGTTTCTGAGCACATGCCTCTCTCTATAGGAGTACCTCAGGGCTCTATGAAGGAACTCATTGCTCGTCACTTCATTGACCGGCATGGGTTCGCTACCAACAGCAAGCTCTACTCTCAAGGCGAAACGTGCAGGCTCGAATGGTCAGACGTAAGGAGAAGTGTTTGACGGAGTTGAGGGCATGGATGATACAATTACAAACTTAAACTGAAAGATGCAAAACAAAGTGTACGGTATTAACTGGAATGAATTCAAGGCAGTTGGGTGGATGCACGTGAGAACCGATGATGACATCATCAAGCCCTAAGTCTCGAGCATAGAGTTTATAATTTTGTTTAGCTGTGTGGGGATTATCAAATTACATGAAATACAACCTTGCCATCAAGCGACGATACTATGAAATCAACAAAAACACATGGGATTGTTGATCCGAAGTTTCGGGGTCGGAATCTGTTAAGACATGTAGCATCTGATTGGTCGAAGCTTCCATGATCCAAATTAATCAGAGAATTCCGCGTGGTTTCAAGAGACGCTATGGCAAAGCAACGCCAAATAGGGGGCGTCTTCAACTATTTTTATCGGGCAGAGGCTTGAGTGAGCGGTCTTAGTGAAGCTATACACTCTCTGATTTAACCCCATCAATAAAATAAATTTTATTACAACCAGTAGAACTGAAACGCCAGGGTACTAAATAAGGTCAGTGCGATTAGCTGGAAGTCGGCTCCTTTAAGAAGTGCGATCAGCTAGACTGGTTCTTGTCCATAACCGCACATATTACTGAAAATCAGGTTAACAGAGTGCTACCTGAATGATTTTCTGATGCATTGTCAGCGACATTGTTACTCTTTGTTTTAATCTGGTCTACAGCAGGACTTGTAAATCTAAATGCCTCTGCCTTGCCGCACATCGCGTTGTGGCGAAAAAGAGCTTGGGGTTTATATTTACGACTTTCAGTATTTCGTACACCAGTGAAAATAAATCTTGCAACGTTCCCAAATCTAGTAACAATACTTACACCAGCTTCTTCCCCAATCTGCTGTCAATCATACTTCATGACCCAGCTTTAACCATATGTACATTATTGTTTGATAGAGCGACCTGCCTTAATAGGAATACATGGTACTATCAAGCAGGAGATTATTATTATCATTATATGTGTTTGTGTCAATTGCGACCGCCATGTTTGTTGAATAGTAACGCACAAAGCAAACTGAACACATTCTACTGAGAATATTTGCAATAGATAAAAGTCGAAGATTCAGTTTTCAGAGCACAAATCTTGGATATAACTGGAGCAGTGAGTCTAGTTTATCAGTTTGTTGTTCAAACCAATGTACCGTGATTTGGCATAGAAAGTAGAAACACGGACAGATATATCACATATCCAATTGCTTACCTTTCATTTAGCCTAAAGAACCTGTCGTTCTCAGAATCCAGTCGTTCGCCGCGAAAATTATGATCAGTGGTCGTTATGATTGTAAGTGGAATATATGTATCAAAAAGGTAAGGGAAGAGAATTGTAAGCATGCTTGAACACCTCTCCCCTCCCGTGCCATCGCCCCAATAGCGCTAACTCGACGCCCATACCTTATGAACAGCCGCATAGACATGATAGGGCTAAACGAAGCGGTGATTATTATAGTCGTCGAATTAATAGTTCCGGAAATAAGTTTCATTTATTGCGTCCCATATCAATTGGTAGACTTGGCAATTTAATGCTGCGACACTTCCTAAAGGAGCTGACTTTCCGGCTGAAGAATTCCGTTCATTTCTACCATAAGTTTTTGTCCGCCGTCTATCAATGGATTGCCTCACGATGTGGCATATTTATAATTGCTGCAATCAGGCAGTCCTTAGGTGCAATAATGCAGTAATCAACTCTATCTGACCAACGGAAGCGTTAATCAAAGGTTTTATCGATATGTATGGGTGTATGTAAGTATGTATGTATGTATGTATGTATGTAAGTATGTATGCATGTATGTATGTATGAATTTATGTATGTATGTACTTTTGTATGTATGTATGTTTGTATGTATGTATGCATGCATGCATGTATGTATGTATGTATGTATGTATGTATGTATGTATGTATGTATGTATGTATGTATGTATGTATGTATGTATGTATGTATGTATGTATGTATGTATGTATGTATGTATGTATGTATGTATGTATGTATGTATGTAAGAATGCATGTATGTTTGTATGCATGTACTCACGTATGTATCTAGGTATGAATTAATGTATGTTTGTATTCACTTTTGCATGAATGTACGTAAGTATGTATGCATGCATGTATGCATGTATGTATGTATGTATGTTTGTATATATGTATGCATGCATGTATGTATGTATTAATAATTGCATGACTTTTGTATGCATGTATGTATGTATATAAGTATGTATGTATGTATGCACGTATTTATGCATGTATCTATGTTTGTATGCATGTATGTATGTATATATGTATGCATGTATGTATGTTTATATGTATGCATGTATGTATGTATTTATGTATGTATGTATGTATGTATATGTATGTATGTATGTATGTATGTATGTATGTATGTATGTATGTATGTATGTATGTATGTATGTATATACTTTTGTATGTATGTATGAATTTATGCATGAATATATGTATGCATGTATGTATGCACATATGTATGTAGGCATGTATGTGTGTATATATGGTCGTATGTTTGTGCGCATGAACATACATATGTATAAATATGAAAAATATATATACTTATATACATATAAATAATAAATATGTTTAAATATATATAACTATATATATATACATAAATAAATATATATATTTATAAATATATATTTTGAAAATATATGTATGAATGTACATATATTTATATGAATATGTTTATGTATATATATGAATATATATGTAAATATAAATATACATATATATATAAATACATATATATATATATACATATATATATATATACATATATATAATATATATATATATATATATATATATATATATGTGTGTGTGTGTCTGCTCATATGTATTTATATGCATGTTAAAATGTATACACATACATATATGCATATAATACATATATATATATATACAAATATATATGTATGGAGTTACATAAATGCATATTTACAAGTACATATAAAATTATGTACATTTATATGTTTAATATAAATACATATACATACATAAATAGATGTATATTTGTATAAACATATATATGCATCCATCTATATAAATATGTGTATGTAAGCATAAATATGTTCATATTTATATATATTTATATTCCGAACATAAATATAATTATACATATATATATAAATTTATTCATGTAGATATACATGCTCGTATTTATGCCATACGGGCAATTCGATCATTGTCAAATTGAAGAGCACGGGTATAATTTGGACCTACATCTCGAATATCTTGGTCCAATGCTTGCATAGGACTTCATGCTAGATATATATTGGGTATCGCGACTCTGTAGGAATCGTTTGCTCGATCAATTTTATGGTGTAATTCATTCCATACTTGTGTTAGGCGTAAAATTATCGGTACATATTGCCCATCAGACGTGAGCTGAAGTTATTTGCTTGGTGAATGGAGCATAATGTTCAGACGCAAATGCAGTCTTTAATGTTTCCATTATTTCACGTATCCCATCCCACATCCTTCCAAACTATGATTCATACCTAGATACATATACCAATGATGTATTCATTCCTGATGTATCGCTACGTTAAACTCTCCTCGTCCTTATACAATAATAAACCTTAATAACATGTCGCTACGATGAAAACTGTAAATGTGTTGACAATCAAACACAGTAGCGCAATTGAATGTAGTATGCAATAGAAACCTTCAGTTTCACGATTTCAGTTTGGCGGTCATACCTCACAGGGGACCGAGTCATATAACAGAGCTCATTGCCGTTGCATACATTGTAAACCTTCACAGCAGCAGTAAAACGGAAAAGTTATCGTCCTCGAAGTACTATTGAGCCTTGTTTAACTTCCACGGGTGTGGCAGCTGCAAAGGCATTGCTATCTATCTGAGGGTAAAATGTTATGCAGGATTTGAGCAGTGTTAAAAGCAATTGTAATATCCAGTGTCTCCTTTATGAATCTGGCAAGCTAATAATTCATTGCTAATAAAAGACTTAAACATAGGAGACGCCGACAGAACGCAAATGAGCTGTCGGGGATATCTTTCACATCGCCTAAGTCCATGTTAATACACCTGCTTTTAAAGGGTTATAAATGTTCCTTAAAACGGGGATGGCGGACTGCCGCCACATCCCTTACCATTAATGAAGAACGATTTCTACGGTTCCACGTTGTCAATACAACAGCATTGCCTGCGGCTAAAAGCTCCGCTGAAATATCGTGAAGTTGAACGAGACATACCCACTGCAATATACTGCAGTAAATAGTATTGAATATTAACCTATGGCAGCTATTACAGGAGCTTCATAGGGAACAGATCTAGAGGGATAATCTTTTTACGTATCAGTTGTATACATTGAAACGTACAGGTAAATAAGCCATGTTTTTGCGTCGTTAATCATTGAATAATGTTTTGCATGGGTCAAGGATTTTGCTCGTGTTGATACGTGCGCGGGAAAAACAATGACTCTTGAAAGTATGCCATGCGTTTCACTAATTAATGACTTCAAATTCGGGTTATTCAGTATATTTCGCTGTGTCTTGGTGTTTGGTAGCATGTCGGGCAAGATGGGCGCATATCCCACAAAATAACCGAGGAACAATTGTATCACATGGTGTAATATTGTTTTTCGTTATCACGGTATTAAAAAGACACTCCTGGGCATTTGAATGTCTTGCTTATCAAATCAGCATGTTTGCGACCGAACCATGCAGTGAGCTGTATACGCCAGAGTTGGTTAACAAATTACAAAATGATTTGTTATTATTGCGTTTCCTTAAAGTGACTTTCGATTGTCTGCAAAATCATTAATTAGTATGGGTTCTCGTAAGACAATAGCACACGCAAACAGATGGATAAAATCAATTAAGAACCCCGGGCCCTCAAAAATAGAGTAATAAAATGCAATATTACACCGAGTGATGATAGTCAATAAAGCGCCTTAATCAAGTTGCTCTCCAACAGCAGTGTAACTAAACACCCGACTGGAAACACTACAAGTGGTCTAGGCTGTAGTCATAGCCTGCAACACAAATTGAATAATATTGTAGAAGTGTTATTTGACACAGCTAACAGATGAGGATGAGGGCATACTTCAAACATATTTGGGTAACGCTTACTTGCTCCAGATTTGTACCTCTGGTGGCAGCCTCTGCACACAAATTATGTTGCACACACAGTACAGGCCATAAGGGTACCAATAACGCTAATTGCCTTAGATCAATTAAGTAGCACAATGTTTTAGGCTTTCACGGACACATAGGAAATAGTTCATTATAATAATAGACAATGACCTCTACTCTAGGGGTTACAATAGCTTGGATAAATTCAAACAGGTACTGAGGTCTGGTCATAAGTTATCACAACCTTCACAACACCATACTATAGGAGAGGCTGAAGCATTCATGTGGATAGTGCAATAACCTAAACAAATATGGGCTCCCTCATCATCTCAGTATAAAGACCCATTCATATGACTAACACGATAAACACTTTATTCCCAACATAATATTCACCCGTAGTGGCATTCTACTTGAGTAATGTCCGTTAGTTTCGAAGAATATTCACCAGGAAACACCAGGTCATGTTCTTGCATTGTAATTAAATCAGAATTCCGTGGGATTTACAAGATAAGAAACACGTTGAATTTCTTTCACTTAACCCATATTGATATTGTCAGGATTGTGCATTCCTAATTTGCTCGATGTTGCGATGGCTAGCTGCTTGTGTGGATTCCCAACAGGCCACGAGTCATGAACAAACGTGTCAGTCGGGTGAATTGTAGATAAGATTGCAATATGAAGCGATACATCATATGTTTATATATTTTGGTTGTGTGATGTGCATTCAGGTTATCAGGCAGTATAACATAAAGTCATCGGTCATAATGATTAAGATCGTTAACCAAACTTCGCAGCTTATATAGTGAATGCGAATATAACAGAGCCAAACTAGTTAAGGTTAAAGGTTAGTTTAGGAAAAAGCTGACGACATGTTAATCAATCTACATCAGCCAATCCCCTCCAGAACTATAATGCAAACATGTTCTCTGGGTACGATATTTCAGTATATCACAACACGCCTCATGTGTCTAGACGAGGCATAGTGATTTCTTAAATGCTGTACTCCTGATCGAACAAACTCGGTTGATGTCAAGTGGCAATCTTAAATCCATTAACCGCACCACCGACCCCCCCTCTGTAAGCGATAATCAGCATGGTTTGAGTACATCAAGATTAAGGGAAATAATATGACTGAATTATTGGACTTAGTGTTTCATTATTTGCATGCTGCAACGTGTGCCATCCAGATTGTATTTTATCCATACATGATGGGAAAAAACATATGTCTAAATCGACAAAGTTTTCGAATATTTCTTTTTAGTCTGATGATTAATTTCCTAAACTGGTTCATTCTTCAAAGTGCTTGGCTCTGCGCTTTACGAGGCTTACCTTGGTACATCGTAAGCTGTAAGAAAAATATGACAATCAGAGATAAGTGTGATAAAGTGGTGTGGAGGATTTGTGGCAAGCCTAAGTAAATACAGTCATACCATGGCAATTATGTGATATGGAGCCACTATATACCGCCTTGTCATTATCGATCTGACCATCTATGTGAAATGAATTGCATGGAACTCGGGTTATTAATTCTAGTTAATGTCATTGAGGATATGATTCCACCGTCATTCTGTCACATGCATCAAACAATAATTCTTGTTCGTATAACTGAACCATTCGCATATATGCAGTGTAAGTGCGTGAACAAACTTGAATACATTGGGAGCTGATGCGTACGTTAAGTGGACAAAGTACAAATAGACCGTACAGGGCATACAGTTTCACTCGGCACACAGAAAACATAACTAAAGAATTGTATGAGTTTTGTACATGTATATTGCAACCGATGACTGTCGTACGTATGCCAATAACATGTTGTATACTAGCGTGCGTGGCAGGTTAAGTCTGTGAGGATAGAAGCTTAAACGGGCGTCATATGTTATTCCGCCGAATTTAGTAATTTCATCATCTTTGTATGTATAGTAAGTGGCCGTAACAATAATAACGGAGACAGGACGTCAACCTTAGCCGCTAATAAACGCGGTTTGATTTAGCTGGAGAGGATATTATTTGATCATTCAGTATTGCCGAGGCGTATTATGAAATCAACAAGGATTGTGGGAGGACGTTGCTTCATCACTGTTCAGCTCTTGATTGATGGCTAATCCAAATTCATGTGCTAATATTATATGTGATCGTTCAATGTAGTATTTCACGACATCACCACTGCTTCCTTGATTCCCCGTGATATCAAGTACAATCCTTTGCACTTTATTGATATCTAAAACTTCCCTTTACCCTATTAACCCTAGCCTGAACAGCAATATGTCATCGGATAATGGCCATATGGATCAAAGGCTAAATGCACCTGCTTCTCGTTTCTTAAACAAGGGATGTAACTTCAAAAGGTTGCCTCTCAATTAGTCTTCTTTGCCAAACCAACGTCATATATCCGTTATTGGCCATTACACCTAATTAACTCAGTTGATAATATATATACAACTTAACTAAACAAGTCCGCGCTATTATAAACGTACCCGCTTGGAAATAAACTGTCGGTTGATTACAACTCACAGATGTATTCATTCGTGATAAATATGTTATGTTAAGTATAGGCAAAGCAGCCTTTGGTATGATACGTGTGCAAACAAACACCACCATCACCAATTAAATTATCTAGACTCATACTGTAATTGATTGCATTCATCCATTTCGTTTATATATGCACTTATTAACTTACGTCTGGCTGTCTGTCACCAGACAAAAAGATAAGCCAGACGATGATTTATCTGTTATTTATTCAACTGTAGTTTTCTTAAGAAGGCACAAAATTGCTCCAGATAAACAGATTAAACAATGCTTTCTGAAGCAGCGTTCCTTCGGTTTGTTCACTGCATCTCTCCTGAAGGATTTATATTAAGTGCCCATTCATCTTTTTGAAAAAGATTGCCTAATATAAACAAAAAATTGCTTAGCATTTCACCACAAAGCGTCTGAATCTGATTAATCTGTCAGAACCATGCATGAATATATGCTTCAATCATAGCAATTGACACATTTGTGTTTATGCGACATATTAGTTGTTTGTTGGGGCGGTCTATGACCATAGCAACCTATAAATAAACGACCCATCTCATTTCTGCATGAATACATGTGGTATGTATACATTGACAGTGTATTCTTATGAAGGTAAAAAATATAGGGTCAACAGTAGTTGTACCCCTGTGTGGACAGGCAACCAAAGGAACATTTGCCTATGAAGGACCGATTGTATTAGATAAAGGGTTCCAAAATTACGAAATGGTCCAACACTAGCTGTTTAAATTGACAGTTTCTTTAAGTGCAAATATTACATCTTAATCATTTCTATTGACCAAAAATGACACAACCCTTACCCATATACACAAACTAAGCCCCTGTTACCTGTTACAAGTAGCATACAGCGGCATATGATGGCGATACGATCCACATGTAACAGCAATCGACGCAACAGACCATTTTCATGAAAACAATCCAGTAAGAGAATGATGCAGTATTACGCAGTCGATGATTAACCTCATCCGGGTTCTAAATGTGTTAGTTCTTTTGCTCAAGGTTATCTATCTTTGAAAATTGACAGAATTTATTTGTCTAACAATATGTCACCTAGTTGTGCTCACAGAGCTTGTATTGGCGAAGACCGTGTGGGGTGTAGAACACCTGCAACACAAATGAAAGAATTCCTAACACAACACACTTCTTCCATCTGTCCATTGCATGTCTTCTGAGGGACCCTTTATACGATAAACCGTTCAACACATTTAGCAAGGGAATTGATTATTCCTATTAATAATGTTTAGTATCTCGACTTTAACAAGTCGCACCCAAATCGGTTTGATATACTAGGAACAATACCAATTTGCTAATGTCATTACGATCGGCGCATTTGCGTTAAAGTATCATGCTGATCATATGAGGTATAAACATCTAAAGATGGTTTGGTGGTGATGTAAACCAGTGCACGTTATGACACATTCATTAGTTGCAGAAAACAATAGCGTTTACACTCTACTCATTACGAGCGGCACATTTGTAGTAAAGTATTGTGATGCTCATTAGGGGTTTAAACGCGTTAATTAGGTTTGAGTGTGCTAAGTTATGTAAGCTACATAAAAGCAGGTACAATACAAATTATTTTAACCATATGAAATGACGAAGCTGTTTTCACAAAATGTAAAAAGAAAAATATCATGTAAGAATTATTTTGCTTTATTACAACCTTTAATTGGTCATATGCCGAAAGTCTTACTGCTTTTTCCTATTTGTCAGTCTGAACATTGTCAAATTCAGGCGATATAACTGGAAACAGAATTGTTTTTCCCTTTTGCACGGTTTAATTAAATGAACAAATTGTGCCTCATAATTGTAATCCGGATGAACGCTGGATCTACAAATGGATCCATAAAATCGCAATTGGTCACCAGAGAGTAGCAAAATGGATAAAGCGCATTATGTCATTTCCTTTGCTCAACCAAAGTAACGAAACTCATATAACATGATATTGTCTTCTAGATAAAAGCTACGCTGAATATTCCTGTCGCTTCACAAGTGACAACCACAATATCAATATCTTTTCAGGGGGAGGTGTATCCTTTAGAGCGGCTAAGTAATGGACAGCCAAAAGCGTTTTAATGATACTGACATGGACAGCAGTATGGCAGTACACGGTACCGCAATTACGACTTATGGATATAAAAAAGCAGTGTTCATCATACACTCAACTTGAAAGAGGCCACGTAGATTCATCGGCGCCATGTTCAGACTCTTCTGTAATCATCGACCTCGGTACTCTTGTTTTGCAAATAACATGACTGAATATTACATCAGTCTCAAGTCGTTAGTCTGTTCTCGCTTCACTTAGTCAGAAAACTTCTTTATCCCTACTTAATGGCAAAGTCGGAGCGGCCAACTAACACCTCGTGATTGCCAACGCCTTTTCCATCCCGCCCCCAATGTATCTTGCTGATTGCGTTATCCTGTAGAAAGCAAGTTCACATGGTGCTGGTCATATTTGTTACTTTGCACTAACATAAGAAATCAATAGCTCGATAACTCAAATATTGATCATTGCTAAATCCTTGTTTAACTCTGTCAACTTGCTGAATCAGTTGACGTTTAAACTTGTATATAAGAGACATCGAATGATCGAGCAGTAAATGGCCCACTCCATACCGCCTTATCATCTCATCTCATCACGGCATATAGGAACAGTTCCGGTCTATGTGCCGTAGCTGTTGGCTTCAATGGCCACATGTCCTCAGGTAGATCACCAACTAGAAATCCACTATTGCAATTGTTCTCAATGAAACAACTACTATTAAGAAGGTATATTACATACCAGTAAATGGCTATATGAGAAATAAACCGAAATACAGAGAATGTTAAAGGGCATGTTGACTGAAAAAAAAATGCTAGAAGCGCTTTCAAAGCATGATGCATAGATCGCACCTCTCAACCTGCTTCCGGCTGAACATTTGAAATCTATTCCTGACGTGTCTCGCATTGAATGGGATGAATTGTCAGACAAATGACAGTTTATGGAAAAAGTGTTGTGACGTTGCAACGCCCCAATCATCACCTTGTGCCAACGAATGCATTTGCTTGGGAAGTTACGCGAGCGAGGGGCATAATGAACACGTGGGAATAGTATGTACAGAACGCATTTGTGTACGGCGAGGATATTTCGCCAATGTTGCCTTGATCATTGGTCGGTTGGAATGTGTATTGCTGCTGATTTGGGTATAATGCACACTCATTAACATGCAAACGTCAGTTCATGTGATAAGCTGTTATTTTACTATTGCAATACCCAAAAATGTGCTCGGCGGAAATGCATTCGCAAGCTGAGATTACAGAGGGACAGTCATACACAGGAACATTTAAAGTTCTCAAATTAAGTTTATGCTGCAACTGAATTAGAAATTAAGACGCCTAGCAAATGTATATCTGCAATATTAATTAATGATGGAGCTGTCAGGCTTGTTGTCTGTAGAGAGAGAAGACTCAGCATCTAAGGGTGTGATAATTGAAGTACAACTTGAAATAAGAGATGTTTGGCACAAAATAATGATATAATCTCGTTCCATGCCTGATATAAACATTAATGCGCTAAACTTTCTCTAATGCCCTCTCAATAGGGCTACATTCTAAGATGGTTCATCTGCACCAATACCAAATCAATGTGTGGACTATATCTAGTTCAGATGGATATTAACTCAACTTATACTAAAGCTTGTATGATTGTTTTGCTATTGTTCACAGTTAAATGAAGCACACGTTTATCAAAAAACTAACGACTGCGAGGTTAACATACATTAAATACGACGATGAAGGTGCGGATAGAATTTTATACCTTTATCGCTGTTCCCCAGTGTATTGAGTATTGACACTGATTGGTCAACAGTACGGCGCGAGCTGCTAATGAAATAGAGATAACGGTCAACTGTATGGCGAGAGATCTTATTAAAGTAGAGACGATGTTCATGACGTCAACAGTATTTCGCGAGCTGTAATTGAAATACGGACAATGGTCGTGACGTCAACTGTATGGCTAGAGCTCTTATTGCAAAGGGGGCGATGGTGGTGAGACCTGCTAACGACTGCAATCAGGAGCGGCATGCATGGTCGTGTTGAGTGCGTCAGTTTCGCCCCCCACCCCCCACTCCCAATCCACTCTTCGCTGCTGCTGTTGCTTTCCGGAGGCCCACTCGCATCATTCGACTTGAATAATGTTCGTTTGAGATGCAGGTCGCGTTCTAACAATGGTAAATTTTGCAAGGCGTATCGAGCTAGCAACACATCGCAATCAGGTTCCATATGATTTTCCAAGAAAAAAATATATTCGGGGATGTTTATTTTTCACTTGGCCAAAGTTGCAGAGAATGGTGCACTGTTGGATCCTGCGCTATAAAATTGATTGTTATTGGTTTAGAAAATAGCCACCACCGATGAAATATAGATATTTTATTGCAATATACACAGCGCTTGGTAGTCTGAGACCAATAAACAAATTCAAACCGAGTTAGCACGTGTCTTTCCAAATGTTACCGTTAATCGATGCCACACGCATTTTAAGAGTCATAAGACAGAGTGAGGCTATAATTCCTATAAAGTGGGATAATTATCTCAGAAAATGGTATTAACTGAACACCCTAGACGGTAACTTGAAATAGGAATAAGATGGTAAGATATTGCACATGTTCAAACATCACTTTGTATATTACCTGTGTACGATTTTGTCCATTTCCTTATGACTTTACAATTGGATTTCAATTCTTAATCGATTGCAATCTCTTGCATGGTATAAACAAGCCTACGTCAAAAACGCAAATCTACTAAGTCAGCAATATCCTGACGGTCTGTATACTGAGTCGTCAAGAGACCTGATGCTAGATATTGTTCCGTATTTGTACAATTTCATAAAACAATCACTTATGTTGAATCCAAATGTTTTTTAACCTAGCTTGTCAAGTCAGTTATTCAGAAAGTTAATTTCACGGAATTCTTCTTTGTTGTGTAGTCAGGGAATCATGCAGCATAACATAAGAGGAGGTCATCGGCCATAGTGCAAATGAACTTTAACCAAACTTCATATGTAAATAACTTGCAGCAAATAATTGCGATTGTGAACGTAACATAGAATGACGTTTTATGGTCCCCTTAATAATAGTTGGGGTAAGCAGGGGCTTGCTTCAATAAATACTACCAGAAATCGCCCCCAGAACGATGGCAATAATACTGTCCGGATGCAACAGAAGTTACAACACATCTTGTGTGGCCTTGACCAGACCAAATGAATTGAATATCTCATGAGGATAGCAGCAATGCCGATGATGTCAATGGCAATCTAAGGTCCACGTATTTTCCCTGAAGCCAATGGTTGAGCAGCAACACAAATGAAAAAAGAAACAGCAGAATTCGTAAATTTTGTATTCCATTAATTGTATTCCAAGTCGTATTGTATTACGACCACTTAAGGATAATTACCATGTTCTTAATCTGGTATAGTCTCGATAGTACTGGGTGTTGTATTCACAGAGGTTTCTTTAATATCGTTGTATCGTAAGCTGTAAGAAGTTAATAGATATAGATAAATGAGATAAAGTGATATGTATGTGTGTACAAATGAGAGTATTACAAGCTTAAATGCGCCCTAGGTCGAGAAAGTAAAAATGAACCCCTCAAATTTGGGAATAAGACGCCAATCCAATTTGGAGCAAGTGCCTTCGTGGCGATCTTATTGGTTAATGGCGCTGAGAGGTAGATTGTGTATTGCCAGGGTAATCCCGGCATGTTAGGCAATCAGACGTTTGATGCAGCTAACCATAGAGCACGCGCAGGCCATGGCAATGACCATATTCAGGGGCATATCAAAACATCTATCACGTGTATCCACGGGCACTTGGGCTAAAAAAAATTACACAGCCATGCGTATAGTACCCTTCCACGTTATATTCTGGTTATTTGTCAGATCAATGGCTAGTTTATATTAACGCATGGTCACTTATTTCTGCAGCACTCTATTTCGTAAGGGCTAATGGAATTATCGGAGAACCTTTGGCCTGTATATATAGACACAGTGAACATGCCATCGAGAGGGCCTTTTATATCATTATCTTGCAGTTGCGTCACCAGTGTGCCATGCTTTAATCACGTGCTTATTATGACCGAGCGTGAATGACCATCTTCAGTACGAAGCTGTACTCGAAGCTTACATGTCCATATAACGCAGCAGACTCAAGCTTAATGTCATTTCTTGGTAAGTGAAGCATAAAGTCTACACTTATAACAGAGTTCGTTTCTATAAACCTGGATCTGAGTTTCATCCACAACGGTAAATCACACTAAGTCACCACAAGCGCAGCTTTTAATGTCCACCCAATCTATGAATCAATCCATGCCTCTGAGTCCTCTACATTCATGTTCGTTCAAATACGATATAACACACTCGTGTTGGCAATAAGGGCCCAGGACGGTATTAGCAACTTATCCTGACTCTCAGAGTATAATAACACAGCTTATTGTGGGCGACAACTGCGCAAATACAAAGCTACAGTAAAGGTTTTTTTGTGGAGTACTATTGAACCTTGTTTAGCACACACAGGCGGGATACTGCAACGACAGCGTCACTTATCTACGGGTAGAGTGTACAGCGGAAATACTTCAGCGTTTATAACAAATGCAATGTCCAATGTCTTCTTCATAAGTCTGTTAAGACAAGGGATAAGGCAGGTTTATCAGTTTCATTGAATACAATGCGTTTTGGGATTTGAGTGATTTTCAAGCTCAACAACTGTTCCTCCAATGGAATCAGGGGAATGTCCACTTCTTTCAGTAATAAACGGAGCGGAAAGATCCATTAAGTAGCAAATGAAATTTGGGAGTATCACACCGTCGTTATTCTACTTTGCATATACACGGGCTAGATTTGCATAGCGCCAAGTACCAACTGAGTGTCTCGTTTTGTTGCATAACTGGATTGTGGCTTTGCTATTATTTGCTCGGATTATCGGCTGGGTTCAATGCAAATATTTGAGGCAACCGCTCAAGACAGTCTGCTTACAACGATAACTTGTACATTGTGTCTGTTATCAGCATTAGATATATTTCTACTTTACGAGGTATTCGGGTACAGCTATTAATATTATTATTATGTACTGTAGAATTTGCGCTCAATAGACCAATCTAAGTTCACGGCAGGCATCTTTTAACAGGAGTGTATTTGTACAAAATATAGACTATGTGTTCCGTGGACGTTTAATGACATATTGCTAAGATTTCGTCTCCGCTACTGCTTCCTATATACAGGGTAATTAATTAAACATGCCAATCTCTGAAACCTTAATGCTGACATCACTAGGGTGGGGAGGGGATCGGTTTTAATCAGTTCTTCCAACAGAATCATCAGTAAACCGGGTTTCAGACCATTGCCACATCGCCAATCAATAATGAAGAAAGATAGTCTATTATTCCTCGTTGGCAATAAAATGGCATTGCCTATGGCTAAACACTGCGTCGAAATATTTATGCACTGACTTTGTCCATCATTCCTGAGGAAACGACAAGCCTTTTGAGAACCTGAGCATTTTCATCAATTTAACATGCAGTATTTCATCTATCGCGCAAGCAACTTATGAAGTCGGGCAAGCTAATATGATAATCAGCAGTCATGGGATTTAAATAGGAAAACTTGCAAAAAGCCCGATTATCATTTATGTATATGTTTAATTCTTGCAATGTATGTGCCAGTACTGCATTAAAAGATAAATATTAAGCGTAACATGCCACTGCCGTTTACAAAATCTCCGAGCGGTTCGAGATCATTGGCAAATTGCGGTATCTGACAGGGAATCTCAGCATACAAAACGCGTCTTTTTTTCCAGAAATAATATGCTATACAAGACATTAGACAACGAGTGCATAGGCTCAACACTGAATGAATGCAACCATGAACTGGTCATGAATTGACACAAATTACAGATAAATCATGGACAGGACAAAGTATCATGTGGATATCGCAATGACAATAAGGCAATAAGTAACCGCCTAGAAATAATTTAAAAGTAGGTTATAAAAGGAGTTTTATAATTGGGATTTATGTTACTTGTATCATTAGGGTCGGGCTTGGCGAAATTTGGGAATCCAAATCTCTTCCCCTGAAAGGAGCAGTGGTGCTGGAAGTGATCATTTCGACTCAACATGGCAATTCTTCAATGTAGATCCAAACGACTAGCGCTCTATATCATTTGGGAACAGAACAGCCCTATTACGAGAACAATGGATTTCCAAGTCTATCCGTTCTGTCTACCCTTCTTTGGCATAGCACTGCTTCATTCTTCATATCAGCTGAGCTTACCAAACTGAACAGCAGATAAGGCTGCTTTTACATGTGAAAGCACCAGTTCCCGAATGGCTGGTCTGCATTCATTCCTATTCAGTCTCTGAAACCGACTTTTTCAGGTGTAAGACAATTACTGCTAGATATTGCCTAAGAGTTCTGTATGGGTCATAAATTAGACAGAGGTGCAGTTTTGTTTTTTCCAGCTATGCTACGCAAGCACCAATCAGCCGTTACGTGACGTGGCTTACCCCAGGCGTGTATGCGTAGGATTTAAACTGGCTGATAAAGTAGCATGTGCTACTACGCCACAACTTGCATTAGTCTAAATCATTTCTGTTATACAGATGCGTCGATTGCGAAATAAGAAACTTTGGTTGTTTCGCGTTATTGCACAATCTATCTATAACGTTCACAATCTAACTTAAGCCACTTGTGGCTGCAGTTCATTTTAATATTCTTTAACTATTACATACTTCAGACGCGATGATCTAGAAATCTTTGGATGTATAAATTTGATGGTACGATTCGAACATACAATTTTTTATCAAGACTTGATCAAGTCATTTGGATGACGCGTTAATGCGTTGTGTCCGCGTACATAGCGTTCTCATCAAAAGCTTTATGTTACGCAGGAGTGAAAAATATTGTCAAAATTACAGTAACCCAAAAAGCAATATCGTACAGCATTCTATTTTTAACGTAACAGGCAAATACGTTTCCTCGTCGAATTTATGGAGTTTAGTGTTCCAAGTCAATAACATCGAAAACAATTCCCGATATCCATATTGACCAGTAATGACCTGCGATTATACCTAATCATTTTGCCTCCATGTATCTTACTTGGCAAACGTCCGCCTTCACTCGGCCTTTATCGGTCAGACAATTCCTTTACTATAGGTTCGCGGTTGAACGGCACGCAGCCGCAATCACCAGTGTCCTCTCTCGGAGGTTATAAAACCCGAGGTCCATCGTTTGAGCCTCCTCTTTTGTTGCAAAGCAAAGAGAACGCTACGCCATATTTGTCTCGATACTCTCGCTCTCATTCGTGTCAGGTTATTTTGTCAGCATTTGTTGCTCCCGAGTTGCTTATGATTACTCTCGAGATTCCACATCAACCACATGCAGAATTATCAGGATTACCGCGTAAGTTCTGCCTTTGCTTTGTTACATAATTTCATTTTCTACTTCGATGTCTGTACATCTTTCCATCGTTGTTGTAAGGCTTTCGTATGTTGGTACATTATAATAATTTGTTGCCTTCAACACCAATTTCACTAACCTATGCCAACAAAGGCTTATAAACAAAGTTTGTGGCATAATGAGAGTAGTCTAAAGATTTGTGCGATGATCAATGTTGTACACTCACTCTGGCTTGGGATCTTGTGGCCAGAGCTAAATTTCTGAATACCGGCGACCTAATAACTGCTGTGGTTGTCAAACAGATTCTTTTTCGTGTCTTTTCTCCTTTCCGGAAATTCAGCGATAGGTTTCTACAGTCAAATCAGACGATACGCGCGACTGTGTGCGAGGCAATTATCTATAAAATAATTCCATTTTATAGCCGTTTCCTCCTCTGCTATTTCTTCTTTGTCAGAGACAACGACTTCCTTTATTATTTGTTATGGTATGCTTGTGTGACACATTGGCGTGTTTTTTTGGGGTGTTCTCACCACTGCTGTACCTAATGTGTTATTTAGTTTAGCAGATTAATTGTTTCCATGACACAGGTACAACCTCATTCCTTTTTTCTATCGGGAGTTACCGATGCGTCACTTTCTTGACCCAGCAGTTTCGGATTTCGTCAAAAATGTTTGGTACGTCAGTTATGTTGACCCAGATGTTTTTCATGACAAACTTGTTGTTGCAATTTGCATTAATTTTCGGAGCGCAACAGTTGTTGTGTTTTCCTTTGTATTTATTCTTTAGTATTTTCTATCGGGAGTTACCGATGTGTCACTTTCTTGACACAGCAGTTTCGGATTTTGTCATAAAATTGAAACAGACCGAACTGCAGTCAGTTATGTTGACGGTGTTGTCTATATGACAGACTTTTTGTGGCAATTTGCATTATTTTAGAAGCACAGGTGTTGTGGTCTCCTTTATTTCCACTCGTGTACATTTCCATTTTTCTGGTCGATGTGGTTTCGTCTTTTATGATGCTCGATGTCTCTCATGTTTGTTGTGCCTCAGGCAGTAATGACAATTGTTTAGGTTTGGGGTCATACTGTCGGAAAATGTTAGTGGAAAGAATTTACGCTAGGATGCGAAGGGATGGCCTCCTCCCCTCGTTGAACCCTTTACCCAAGCCTACAGCTCCGGTGTCAGCTTCAAACCAAGCTGCAGTCAGACCCACCAGGACACGCCGCCCGACATGCCTGCAGAAGTGGGACAGGTGCCACTGTGTTGGACAAAATCGCACCCAAGAGCTTAGTGAATAATGCTCTGGCGGAATTCATAAACACCCCCATGGTGAGTCGCGCAGCCCTTATCCCTCACTCATCCCCAACTCCAATTGTGTATGTATATCTGCCCCTCTGGGAACTCATATGCCGGCCAAAATTAAAAGTGCCATTTGGGAGGGGCAATTCATAAACCTCCATCATCTTGCTGTGCCCCAGACTGGCTCAATGCAAGATCCCAAACCAAAAGTCCATCCCCCAATGTCTATTCAGGAGTGGGTTTCTGCCTTTCATGTGTACATTACCATAATGAACGGTTCCCTCAGGCTCCATCGGGCATGTTGACACATATGGCAAATGTGGAAAAGTTGGCAAAAAATTATGGTCCTCAAGCCTGGCGCCATTACGACCAGAGCTTCCGGTGGAGAAAATCTTTTGATCGGTCGCTTCAATGGGGTCAACTTGACTTGAAGCTGAACAAAGAAGCCTCTCTTCTGGCAATTCATGCATCTGTCACGCCCCCTCGTCCCTTTCCAAAAAATCACGCACTCAATTATCATTCGCCTTTTCGGCACAACACCTGTTGGTCATTTCAACAACACGGGAGGTGCACGACCCAGAATTGTAGGTTTCCCGCTATCCAGCAATGTTACAATTGCAAAGGAGGTCACGCCACATTTCATTGTAGGGTCCAAGCTAAAACGTTTGGTTTCAACAAACCCGCTGGTGGTGCAGCATCTCGAAGAAGTGGTCAGCCCGGTCAATCCAAATAAGCTGGCCTCCTTTCTGCTCGGGCACAACATTGAAAAAGTTCATTTCTTAATTCGGGGTGTTTCTTTTGGCTTTTCTATCAATTATGAGGGTCCTGTTAGCAGTCAATTCAGTAAAAATCATGCTAGCTTTTTACATTTTCACACTGCTGTTTCAAACATGCTACAAAAAGAAATCTCCCAACGCCGCATTGCCGGTCCTTTTCCTTTCCCTCCCCTCCAGCCCTTAATAGTGTCCTCACTGGGTGTGGTACCTAAAAAAAAAAGGCAAATTCCGATTAATTCAAGATTCAGTTAATTTATTCATAGACCCTGACAATGCTGCTGTGCAGTATGAGACCCTGGTTAACGTTGTGCACTTGGTTCAGTCCTTTAGTCAGGGCTGTCTTATGGCCAAATGTGACATTAAAGAGGTATTTAGAATAGTCCCCATCCGCCCCTCTGAACGTTGTCCTCTGGAATTTTCGTTTGACAACAAGTATTATAATGATAAATGCCTTCCGATGGGATGCCGCACACCTTGCATCATTTAGTCAAGCTTTGCAGTGAGTGGCAATGAACAAACTGGAAGTGCTCTTGTATATTATAACATGTATAGGAAGTATAATTTTATGTATGCAACTATGTCATATTATGATAAGAGTTTTAAAGTGTATATTGTGTATTGACATAGTCGTTCAACTCGTTGACGAGTTCAATAAATCTAGTCATTTTTTAGAAGAAGAGTGACCTTTATTTAGATTGTATTTCGTCAGCCAATAATTCAACGCAGGTATAACTCATTGCCCTTTATAGATATTTTCAACATTCCTAAAACGATATAGCCTGAGCATTGACAACAATATGTCACCGGGCGATAGGGACAGGGATCAGGGATAAATGCAACAGTTCCTCTTAGCCTTAACACAGGATGGAAAATGTCATTACGAAACGTTGCCTCCTTTATTGGCAAAATAAGCTATTAACTCAGTCGCAATGGTATTGATCGGTTAATAAAAGCGCACAGAAATCATAAACAATACCAGCAGCGGACTGAAAACCGTGGAGGCGGTCTGCTTGATGTTGACCAAGCAATGTATTTAGAAACTATTTATTTAAGCATGGTTTGTTAGAATCTTCTTCTATGCTGATAATCAACGTTGCTACATTTAAAAGATATTCAATACGTGATGCATTACGCATATATTCTTCTCGGATATTGTAATGAGCAGACTTCCAGCTTAGAATCTTTCCACTAGGTGGTGATCTTCTTCGCGCCCAAGAGTGTACACTTTCCCTTTGCCACTATGGAAGCAAGGTAATTTAATTGAGCTTTGTTGTGACTGTAGTGTGGTATATATTGCAAATACCAGATGTAAAACATAGGTTTATGTTGGTGCTTACACAGTTATGACATGCTGGTGTATTGTGAGCTCACATAGGCATGCCAGACCACCAGGCTATATCTGATACATACATACATATATACATTCATTCATACATACATACATATATACTTACATACATACATGCATGCGTACATACATACATACATTCATACATACATGCATGCATACATACATACATACATACATACATACATACATACATACATACATACATACATACATATATACATACATACATACATACATACATACATACATACATACATACATACATACATACATACATACATACATACATACATACATACATACATACATACATACATACATACATACGTACGTACGTACGTACGTACGTACATACATACATACATACATACATACATACATACATACATACATACATACATACATACATACATACATACATACATACATACATACATACATACATACATACATACATACGTACGTACGTACATACATACATACATACATACATACATACATACATACATACATACATACATACATACATACATACATACATACATACATACATACATACATACATACATACATACATACATACATACGTACGTATGTACGTACGTACGTACGTACGTACGTACGTACGTACGTACGTTTCTCCAAAGATCTTTACCCCATTATATTCATGTATATAGCAGTCAAAGCTGAATAGGCGGTACCAAGTGCTGAAATACAGAGAGGGTGGAATGTGCATGATATTTCAGCAGAGCTCATATTCCCAGGTGATGCGTTGAACCACAGGTAACGCTCTTCAGTAATGTCTGGTAATGTGGCTGCTGTCTGGAATTCACCTGTCTGAACTTAAATCCATAGTGTAGATGCGCTTAAAGCATTTTCAAGAATTTATACAGGACATGCACAATATTCTGCTTTTTTTCACCTTTCATTGGTGGAACGGCAACGAAAGCGAATGGTTATCTGAACTCTATGGCCTGATGAGTGTGTTGAATTCTTGATAACGCTCTATGGAGAGGGTCATTAACTGTTCGGTCAATCAATGAATCCTGTATACGATTGATTCAGCAGGATTACATAACTTCCTCTATTGACCATATATGAAAGTATTTACCACGATTAAACTACAGAGTTGACTAGCCCATTCCAACCAACAACCCAATTATTTTTTCCTGAAAAGGAAAGTAATTAATATTACCAGATTTATGTGAGCTACTTATCTCGCGGATGGCGCAATAAGCAAGATACATTGCCTGCCCTATATATATTTATATTGCAAGTACATAGATGACCGATTGCTGTTCAAGTACGATCAGTGTAAGCACAAGCACCTATCGATCTGGGATTCGACTTATCATCTGTTTCGGCGTAGATGTAAGGTTCTAACAACAGTGTCTTAATCCACATTAAGCTGTAGGTGCGCCCTGATTGGCCGAAATATATTAAACTTCACCAGTCGGCAAGGGGGTTGCATATGGCTTTGGATTTGGCGGCCCGGGCAGATGTGGAGAGCTTGTCGGCTAAGGCGAGACTATCACCACCAAGTGAGCCACCAAGCTGTCCAGCATTCGTTAATTAACAGCTTTACTACTTGGCCTGTGAGGGCGTAGCTAGAGCTGTGTAAGTATTAATGCACATTAAAAGTTACTGCTATTGCTATAACGTTTGTAACGATGCCATGTTGACAATTAAAGCCTCACAATTAGCACGTTTCAATATGTAGTTGTATTAGTCGTTTTTGTTTACAATGGTGGTGCCAGGGTTCTGTTAAGATTTCTCAGATAACTTGTTTACTTAGAGTATCGCCACCAAGGATAAACACTTTAATATTATAATATCCGAGAAGAATATATGCGTAATGCATCAAGTATTGAATATCTTTTAAATGTAGCAACGTCGGTTATTAGCATAGAAGAACATTCGAAGAAACCATGCTTAAACAAATAGTTTCTAAATACATTGCTTGGTCACCATCAAGCAGAACGCCTCCACGGTTTACAATCTAGCATCTACGGAATAAAGACATTGCCTATCCTGCACCCCTATATACCCCATATTCGTGGTGCTAGCATGGTTTGTGCTCAACGATATGCATGAGGCAATAAGAAAGATGGCGTAGGCGTTGGCGAGGACGTGGTGCCATTGTGACGCTCTGGCCTTGTCCTTTAGTACCAGTAATCTGACTCCGTTATACAAGAACTGAAGAGCGACTTGAACCTGATCACATATACAGCCATTCGAGTTGCGTAAAAATCCAGAGCAGCAAAATTTAACGCATACGTAGTGAACAATATTAATGTTTGTCGTTATTGAAGTAATCTTTGCATGAACCGTGGCTTCACTGTGCTCAATATCGGTTTTCGTCAAGAACGGATGGCGATTCTGCACATTCAAAACCCTACATCATCACAATAAACCCATAAATTACATGGGCAACATGGCGACGGCAATGTTAGCCCATGGCGCTATCTACCAACACATCGATTTTCCGTACAAGAGACCTTTAATGTGCGCAGGTGCAATTTGTTTTTAGTTGAATTTATAATGGATTATACGTTGTCTTTATATAATGGATAATGCATTTGTCATAAATACATTTTAAACATGGATAAGGACAAACAATTACGGCTCGAGACAACGCGATATTTGTTGCTGCTGATGGTTTTTGTGTGCATGCTTTTCGTACCTCCAGCTGACGGGTCTAAAGTTTACAAGGCTGGCATGATGGACTAACGTTTTGTATATTGGTATCTGTTACAATATTATTTTCACTGAAAATCGATAAGAGAATCGAGACTAACAGGAACATTCTACTTGTATCCACTAAATGATGTTTACCTTGCTACATGCGCGCTGCTGCTGGTATTGTTTATGATTTATGTGCGCTTTTATTAACCGATCAATACCATTGCGACTGAGTTAATAGCTTATTTTGCCAATATAGGAGGCAACGTTTCGTAATGACATTTTCCATCCTGTGTTAAGGCTAAGAGGAACTGTTGCATTTATCCCTGATCCCTATTGCCCGGTGACATATTGTTGTCAATGCTCAGGCTATATCGTTTTAGGAATGTTGAAAATATCTATAAAGGGCAATGAGTTATACCTGCGTTGAATTATTGGCTGACGAAATACAATCCTCACTAGCTTCATCAAAACCCATCATGCGAGTTGTATAGTGACTTCAGTTTATGCCCTGTCTCTGATGCTGTTCTGAGGCTAAATAACCATTTATGATCAGGGCTCGCTGCCAAGCTTAGCACTTCTAAAATAAATACAGAGGATCATGCAGCTCGTTAGTGCCAAAACTATTGGTGATTATATGTAACATTAGGCTGGCTGCCTAATAAAGGTCACTCTTCTTCTGAACAATGACTAGATTTATTGAAGTCACAACTATGATTTTAAGTTGAGTAAGAACATATATATGTTATGAGTATCTAAAGATATGTCAATACACAATATATACTTGCATACATAAAATTATACTTCCTATACGTGTTATAATATACAAGAACACTTCCAGTTTGTTCATTGCCACCCACTTCAAAGCTTGACTGAATGATGCAAGAGGTGCGGCATCCCATCGGAAGGCATTTATCATTATAATACTTGTTGTCAAACGAAAATCCCAGAGGACAACGTTCAGAGGGGCGGATGGGGACTATTCTAAATACCTCTTGAATGTCACATTTGGCCATAAGACAGCCCTGACCAAAGGACTGAACCAAGTGCACAACGTTATCCAGGGTCTCATACTGCACAGCAGCATTGTCAGGGTCTATGAATAAATTAACTGAATCTTGAATCAAACGGAATTTGCCTTCTTTTTTTTTAGGTACCACCCCCAGTGGGGACACTATTGAGGGCTGGAGAGGAGGGAAAGGAAAAGGACCGGCAATGCGGCGTTGGGAGATTTCTTTTTGTAGCATGTTCGAAACAGCAGTGTGAAAATGTAAAAAGCTAGCATGATTTTTTCTGATTTGACTGCAAACAGGACCTTCATAATTGATAGAAAAGCCAAAAGAAACACCCCGAATTAAGAAATGAACTTTTTCAATATTGTGCCCGAGCAGAAAGGAGGCCAGCTTATTTGGATTGACCGGGCTGACCACCTCTTCGAGGTGCTGCACCACCAGCGGGTTTTTTGAAACCAAACGTTTTAGCTTGGACCCTACACTGAGATGTGGCGTGACCTCCTTTGCAATTGTAACATTGCTGGATAGCGGGAAACCTACAATTCTGGGTCGTACACCTCTCGTGTCGTTGAAATGATCAACAGGTGTTGGGCCGAAATGGCGAATGATAAGTGAGTGCGTGGGATTTTTTGGAAAGGGACGAGGGGGCGTGACAGATGCATGAATTGCCAGAAGAGAGGCTTCTATGTTCAGCTCCAAGTCAATTTGACCCCATTGAAGCGACTGATCAAAATATTTTCTCCACCGGAAGCTCTGGTCGTAATGGCGCCAGGCTTGAGGACCATAATTTTTTGCCAACTTTTCCGCATTTGCCATATGTGTCAACATGCCCGATGGAGCCTGAGGGAACCGTTCGTTCATTATGGTAATGTACACATGAAAGGCAGAAACCCACTTCTGAATAGACATTGGGGGATGGACTTTTGGTTTGGGATCTTGCATTGAGCCAGTCTGGGGCACAGCAAGATGATGGAGGTTTATGAATTGCCCCTCCCAAATGGCACTTTTAATTTTGGCCGGCATATGAGTTCCCAGAGGGGCAGATATACGTACACAATTGGAGTTGGGGATGAGTGAGGGATAAGGGCTGCGCGACTCACCATGGGGGTGTTTATGAATTCCGCCAGAGCATTATTCACTAAGCTCTTGGGTGCGATTTTGTCCAACACAGTGGCACCTGTCCCACTTCTGCAGGCATGTCGGGCGGCGTGTCCTGATGGGTCTGACTGCAGCTTGGTTTGAAGCTGACACCGGAGCAGTAGGCTTGGGTAAAGGGTTCAACGAGGGGAGGAGGCCATCCCTTCGCATCCTAACGTAAATGCTTTCCACTAACATTTTCCGACAGTATGACCCCAAACCTAAACAATTGTCATTACTGCCTGAGGCACAACAAACATGAGAGACATTGAGCATCATAAAAGACGAAACCACATCGACCAGAAAAATGGAATATGTACACGAGTGGAAATAAAGGAGACCACAACACTTATTGTGCTTCTAAAATAATGCAAATTGCCACAAAAAGTCTGTCATATAGACAACACCGTCAACATAACTGACTGCAGTTCGGTCTGTTTCAATTTTATGACGAAATCCGAAACTGCTGTGTCAAGAAAGTGACACATCGGTAACTCCCGATAGAAAATACTAAAGAATAAATACAAAGGAAAACACAACAACTGTTGCGCTCCGAAAATTAATGCAAAATGCAACAACAAGTTTGTCATGAACAACATCTGGGTCAACATAACTGACGTACCGAACATTTTTGACGAAATCCGAAACTGCTGGGTCAAGAAAGTGACGCATCGGTAACTCCCGATAGAAAAAAGTAATAACAGTACATGTGTCATGCAAACAATTAATCTGCTAAACTAAATAACACATTAGGTACAGCAGTGGTGAGAACACCCAAAAAAAACACGCCAATGTGACAAAACTAACTAAAAGTGTCACACAAGCATACCATAACAAATAAAAAAAGTCGTTGTCTCTGACAAAGAAGAAATAGCAGAGGAGGAAACGGCTATAAAATGGAAATATTTTATAGATAATTGCCTCGCACACAGTCGCGCGTATCGTCTGATTTGCATGTAGAAACCTGATCGCTGAATTTCCGGAAAGGAGAAAAGACACGAAAAAGAATCTGTTTGACAACCACAGCAGTTATTAGGTCGCCGGTATTCAGAAATTTAGCTCTGGCCACAAGATCCCAAGCCAGAGTGAGTGTACAACATTGATCATCGCACAAATCTTTAGACTACTCTCATTATGCCCAAAACTTTGTTTATAAACCTTTGTTGGCATAGGTTAGTGAAAATGGTGTTGAAGGCAGCAAATTATTATAATGTACCAACATACGAAAGCCTTACAACAACGATGGAAAATGTACAGACATCGAAGTAGAAAATGAAATTATGTAACAAAGCAAAGGCAGAACATACGTGCTAATCCTGATAATTCTGGATGCGGTTGATGTGGAATCTCGAGAGTAATCATAAGCAACTCGGGAGGAACAAATGCTGACAAAATAACCTGACACGAATAAGAGCGAGAGTATCGAGACAAATATGACGTAGCGTTCTCTTTGCTTTGCAACAAAAGAGGAGGCTCAAACGATGGACCTCGGGTTTTATAACCTCCGAGAGAGGACATTGGTGATTGCGGCTGCGTGCCGTTCAACCGCGAACCTATAGTAAAGGAATTGTCTGACCGATAAAGGCCGAGTGAAGGCGGACGTTTGCCAAGTAAGATACATGGAGGCAAAATGATTAGGTATAATCGCAGGTCATTACTGGTCAATATGGATATCGGGAATTGTTTTCGATGTTATTGATTTGGAACACTAAACTCCATAAATTCTTCGAGGAAACGTATTTGCCTGTTACGGTAAAAATAGAATGCTGTACGATATTGCTTTTTGGGTTACTGTAATTTTGACAATATTTTTCACTCCTGCGTAACATAAAGCTTTTGATGAGAACGCTATGTACGCGGACACAACGCATTAACGCGTCATCCAAATGACTTGATCAAGTCTTGATAAAAAATTGTATGTTCGTATCGTACCATCAAATTTACACATCCAAAGATTTCTAGATCATCGCGTCTGAAGTATGTAATAGTTAAAGAATATTAAAATGAACTGCAGCCACAAGTGGCTTAAGTTAGATTGTGAACGTTATAGATAGATTGTGCAATAACGCGAAACAACCAAAGTTTCTTATTTCGCAATCGACGCATCTGTATAACAGAAATGATTTAGACTAATGCAAGTTGTGGCGTAGTAGCACATGCTACTATATCAGCCAGTTTAAATCCTACGCATACACGCCTGGGGTAAGCCACGTCACGTAACGGCTGATTGGTGCTTGCGTAGCATAGCTGGAAAAAACAAAACTGCACCTCTGTCTAATTTATGACCCATACAGAACTCTTAGGCAATATCTAGCAGTAATTGTCTTACACCTGAAAAAGTCGGTTTCAGAGACTGAATAGGAATGAATGCAGACCAGCCATTCGGGAACTGGTGCTTTCACATGTAAAAGCAGCCTTATCTGCTGTTCAGTTTGGTAAGCTCAGCTGATATGAAGAATGAAGCAGTGCTATGCCAAAGAAGGGTAGACAGAACGGATAGACTTGGAAATCCATTGTTCTCGTAATAGGGCTGTTCTGTTCCCAAATGATATAGAGCGCTAGTCGTTTGGATCTACATTGAAGAATTGCCATGTTGAGTCGAAATGATCACTTCCAGCACCACTGCTCCTCTCTATCGTTAAGAAAGCTCAAGGCTGCAAATGATTTGATTTTGAACCTAAGACGAGTTAATCAGGGAGGTCTAATGATGTTAATACTTGTAGTTTCATGGCAGGGATCACGGTGGGGGTTGTGGGGATCCGGGGTCCTGAGCTGCTGCACAAGCCCAGCGCCCAAGCTGGTTATGTTTTCATATACAATCATGGGTCATATATTGCCGCTTTCCTGTTCGGACATCACCGGGTAATAAATGTATGAACTGAAATTAGCGTTTATAATAATGCCAGCTGTATACTTACAGGGGAAGAGATTTGGATTCCCAAATTTCGCCAAGCCCGACCCTAATGATACAAGTAACATAAATCCCAATTATAAAACTCTTTTTATAACCTACTTTTTAATTATTTCTAGGCGGTTACTTATTGCCTTTTGTCATTGCGATATCCACATGATACTTTGTCCTGTCCATGGTTAATCTGTAATTTGTGTCAATTCATGACGAGTTCATGGTTGCATTCATTCAGTGTTGAGCCTATGCACTCGTTGTCTAATGTCTTGCATAGCATACTATGTCTGGAACAAAAGACGCGTTTTGTATGCATACCGTTGAGGTAATTTGCAGCTGAGACTCCCTGTCAGATACCGCAAATTGCCAATGATCTCGAACCGCTCGGAGATTTTGTAAACGGCAGTGGCATGTTACGCTTAATATTTATCTTTTAATGCAGTACTGGCACATACATTGCAAGAATTAAACATATACATAAATGATAATCGGGCTTTTTGCAAGTTTTCCTATTTAAATCCCATGACTGCTGATTATCATATTAGCTTGCCCGACTTCATAAGTTGCTTGTGCGATAGATGAAATACTGCATGTTATTCATCACTTTACCCCTTACTATGTGCGCGAATGTGCCGGTTAAATTGATGAAAATGCTCAGGTTCTCAAAAGGCTTGTCGTTTCCTCAGGAATGATGGACAAAGTCAGTGCATAAATATTTCGACGCAGTGTTTAGCCATAGGCAATGCCATTTTATTGCCAACGAGGAATAATAGACTATCTTTCTTCATTATTGGTTGGCGATGTGGCAATGGTCTGAAACCCGGTTTACTGATGATTCTGTTGGAAGAACTGATTAAAACCGATCCCCTCCCCACCCTAGTGATGTCAGCATTAAGGTTTCAGAGATTGGCATGTTTAATTAATTACCCTGTATACAGGAAGCAGTAGCGGAGACGAAATCTTAGCAATATGTCATTAAACGTCCACGGAACACATAGTCTATATTTTGTACAAATACACTCCTGTTAAAAGATGCCTGCCGTGAACTTAGATTGGTCTATTGAGCGCAAATTCTACAGTACATAATAATAATGTTAATAGCTGTACCCGAATACCTCGTAAAGTAGAAATATATCTAACGCTGATAATAGACACAATGTACAAGTTATCATTGTAAGCAGACTGTCTTGAGCGGTTGCCGTAAATATTTGCATTGAACCCAGCCGATAATCCGAGCAAATAATAGCAAAGCCACAATCCAGATATGCAACAAAACGAGACACTCAGTTGGTACTTGGCGCTATGCAAATCTAGCCCGTGTATATGCAAAGTAGAATAACGACGGTGTGATACTCCCAAATTTCATTTGCTACTTAATGGATATTTCCGCTCCGTTTATTACTGAAAGAAGTGGACATTCCCCTGATTCCATTGGAGGAACAGTTGTTGAGCTTGAAAATCACTCAAATCCCAAAACGCATTGTATTCAATGAAACTGATAAACCTGCCTTATCCCTTGTCTTAACAGACTTATGAAGAAGACATTGGACATTGCATTTGTTATAAACGCGGAAGTATTTCCGCTGTACACTCTACCCGTAGATAAGTGACGCTGTCGTTGCAGTATCCCGCCTGTGTGTGCTAAACAAGGTTCAATAGTACTCCACAAAAAAACCTTTACTGTAGCTTTGTATTTTCGCAGTTGTCGCCCACAATAAGCTGTGTTATTATACTCTGAGAGTCAGGATAAGTTGCTAATACCGTCCTGGGCCCTTATTGCCAACACGAGTGTGTTATATCGTACTTGAACGAACATGAATGTAGAGGACTCAGAGGCATGGATTGATTCATGATTCATAGATTGGGTGGACATTAAAAGCTGCGCTTGTGGTGACTTAGTGTGATTTACCGTTGTGGATGAAACTCAGATCCAGGTTTATAGAAACGAACTCTGTTATAAGTGTAGACTTTATGCTTCACTTACCAAGAAATGACATTAAGCTTGAGTCTGCTGCGTTATATGGACATGTAAGCTTCGAGTACAGCTTCGTACTGAAGATGGTCATTCACGCTCGGTCATAATAAGCACGTGATTAAAGCATGGCACACTGGTGACGCAACTGCAAGATAATGATATAAAAGGCCCTCTCGATGGCATGTTCACTGTGTCTATATATACAGGCCAAAGGTTCTCCGATAATTCCATTAGCCCTTACGAAATAGAGTGCTGCAGAAACAAGTGACCATGCGTTAATATAAACTAGCCATTGATCTGACAAATAACCAGAATATAACGTGGAAGGGTACTATACGCATGGCTGTGTAATTTTTTTAGCCCAAGTGCCCGTGGATACACGTGATAGATGTTTTGATATGCCTCTGAATATGGTCATTGCCATGGCCTGCGCGTGCTCTATGGTTAGCTGCATCAAACGTCTGATTGCCTAACATGCCGGGATTACCCTGGCAATACACAATCTACCTCTCAGCGCCATTAACAAATAAGATCGCCACGAAGGTACTTGCTCCAAATTGGATTGGCGTCTTATTCCCAAATTTGAGGGGTTCATTTTTACTTTCTCGACTCTCATTTGTACACACATACATATCACTTTATCTCATTTATCTATATCTATTAACTTCTTACAGCTTACGATACAACGATATTAAAGAAACCTCTGTGATTACAACACCCAGTACTATCGAGACTATACCAGATTAAGAACATGGTAATTATCCTTAAGTGGTCGTAATACAATACGACTTGGAATACAATTAATGGAATACAAAATTTACGAATTCTGCTGTTTCTTTTTTCATTTGTGTGTTGCTGCTCAACCATTGGCTTCAGGGAAAATACGTGGACCTTAGATTGCCATTGACATCATCGGCATTGCTGCTATCCTCATGAGATATTCAATTCATTTGGTCTGGTCAAGGCCACACAAGATGTGTTGTAACTTCTGTTGCATCCGGACAGTATTATTGCCATCGTTCTGGGGGCGATTTCTGGTAGTATTTATTGAAGCAAGCCCCTGCTTACCCCAACTATTATTAAGGGGACCATAAAACGTCATTCTATGTTACGTTCACAATCGCAATTATTTGCTGCAAGTTATTTATATATGAAGTTTGGTTAAAGTTCATTTGCACTATGGCCGATGACCTCCTCTTATGTTATGCTGCATGATTCCCTGACTACACAACAAAGAAGAATTCCGTGAAATTAACTTTCTGAATAACTGACTTGACAAGCTAGGTTAAAAAACATTTGGACTCAGTAAACAGACCGTCAGGATATTGCTGACTTAGTAGATTTGCGTTTTTGACGTAGGCTTGTTTAGACCATGCAAGAGATTGCAATCGATTAAGAATTGAAATACAATTGTAAAGTCATAAGGAAATGGACAAAATCGTACACAGGTAATATACAAAGTGATGTTTGAACATGTGCAATATCTTACCATCTTATTCCTATTTCAAGTTACCGTCTAGGGTGTTCAGTTAATACCATTTTCTGAGATAATTATCCCATTTTATAGGAATTATAGCCTCACTCTGTCTTATGACTCTTAAAATGCGTGTGGCATCGATTAACGGTAACATTTGGAAAGACACGTGCTAACACGGTTTGAATTTGTTTATTTGTCTCAGACTACCAAGCGCTGTGTATATTGCAATAAAATATCTATATTTCATCGGTGGTGGCTATTTTCTAAACCAATAACAATCAATTTTATAGCGCAGGATCCAACAGTGCACCATTCTCTGCAACTTTGGCCAAGTGAAAAATAAACATCCCCGAATATATTTTTCCTTGGAAAATCATATGGAACCTGATTGCGATGTGTTGCTAGCTCGATACGCCTTTGCAAAATTTACCATTGTTAGAACGCGACCTGCATCTCAAACGAACATTATTCAAGTCGAATGATGCGAGTGGGCCTCAGGAAAGCAACAGCAGCAGCGAAGAGTGGATTGGGAGTGGGGGGTGGGGGGCGAAACTGACACACTCAACACGACCATGCATGCCGCTCCTGATTGCAGTCCTTAGCAGGTCTCACCACCATCGCCCCCTTTGCAATGAGAGCTCTAGCCATACAGTTGACATCACGACCATTGTCCGTATTTCAATTACAGCTCGCGAAATACTGTTGACGTCATGAACATCGTCTCTACTTTAATAAGATCTCTCGCCATACAGTTGACCGTTTTCTCTATTTCATTAGCAGCTCGCGCCGTACTGTTGACCAATCAGTGCCAATAGTCAATACACTGGGGAACAGCGATGAAGGTATAAAATTCTATCCGCACCTTCACCGTCGTGTTTAATGTATGTTAACCTCGCAGTCGTTAGTTTTTTGATAAACGTGTGCTTCATTTAACTGCGAACAATAGCAAAATAGTCATACAAGCTTTAGTATAAGTTGTGTTAATATCCATCTGAACTAGATATAGTCCACACATTGATTTGTTATTGGTGCAGATGAACCATCTTAGATTATTACCCTATTGAGAGGGCATTAGAGAAAGTTTAGCGCATTAATGTTTATATCAGGCATGGAACGAGATTATATCATTATTTTGTGCCATACATCTCTTATTTCAAGCTGTACTTCAATTATCACACGCTTAGATGCTGAGTCTTCTCTCTCTACAGACAACAAGCCTGACAGCTCCATCATTAATTAATATTGCAGATGTACATTTGCTAGGCGTCTTAATTTCTAATTCAGTTGCAGCATAAACTTAATTTGAGAACTTTAAATGTTCCTGTGTATGACCGTCCCTCTGTAATCTCAGCTTGCGTATGCATTTCCGCCGAGCACATTTTTGGGTATTGCAATAGTAAAATAACAGCTTATCACATGAACTGACGTTTGCATGTTAATGAGTGTGCATTATACCCAAATGAGCAGCAATACACATTCCAACCAACCAATGATCAAGGCAACATTGGCGAAATATCCTCGCCGTACGCAAATGCGTTCTGTACATATTATTCCCACGTCTTCATTATGCCCCTTTCTCGAGTAACTTCCCAAGCAAATGCACTCGTTGGCACAAGGTAATGATTGGGGCGTTGCAACGTCACAACACTTTTTCCATAAACTGTCATTTTTGACAATTCATGCCATTCAGTGGTATTATAATGCGAGACACGTCAGGAATAGATTTCAAATGTTAAGCCGGAAGCAGATTTGAGAGGTGCGACCTATGCATCATGCTTTGAATGCGCTTCTATCATTTTTTTCCCAGTCAACATGCCCTTTAACATTCTCTGTATTTCAGTTTGTTTCTCATATAGCCATTTACTGGTATGTAATATACCTTCTTAATAGTAGTTGTTTCATTGAGAACAATTGCAATAGTGGATTTCTAGTTGGTGATCTACGTGAGGACATGTGGCCATTGAATCACGAAGCCAACAACTACGGCACATACACCGGAACTGTTCCTATATGCCGTGATGAGATGAGATGATAAGGCGTGGTCCATTTACTGCTCGATCATTCGATGTCTCTTATATACAAGTTTAAACGTTAACTGATTCAGCAAGTTGACAGAGTTAAACAAGGATTTAGCAATGATTAATCTTGGAGTTATCGAGCTATTGATTTCTTATGTTAGTGCAAAGTAACAAATATGACCAGCACCATGTGAACTTGCTTTCTACAGGATAATGCAATCAGCAAGATACATTGGGGGCGGGATGGAAAATGCGTTGGCAATCACGAGGTGTTAGTTGGCCGCTCCGACTTTGCCATTAAGTAGGGATAAAGAAGTTTTCTGACTAAGTGAAGCAAGAACAGAATAACGACTTGAGACTGATGTAATATTCAGTCATGTTATTTGCAAAACAAGAGAACCGAGGTCGATGATTACAGAAGAGTCTGAACATGGCGCCGATGAATCTACGTGGCCTCATGTCAGTATCATTAAAACGCTTTCGGCTGTCCATTACTTAGCCGCCATAAAGGATACACCTCCCCCTGAAAAGATATTGATATTGTGGTTGTCACTTTTATCTAGAAGACAATATCATGTTATATGAGTTTCGTTACTTTGGTTGAGCAAAGGAAATGACATAATGCGCTTTATCCATTTTGCTACTCTCTGGTGACCAATTGCGATTTTATGGATCCATTTGTAGATCCAGCGTTCATCCGGATTACAATTATGAGGCACAAATTGTTCATTTAATTAAACCGTGCAAAAGGGAAAAACAATTCTGTTTCCAGTTATATCGCCTGAATTTGACAATGTTCAGACTGACAAATAGGAAAAAGCAGTAAGACTTTCGGCATATGACCAATTAAAGGTTGTAATAAAGCAAAATAATTCTTACATGATATTTTTCTTTTTACATTTTGTGAAACCACCTTCGTCATTTCATATGGTTAAAATAATTTGTATTGTACCTGCTTTTTATGTAGCTTACATAACTTAGCACACTCAAACCTAATTAACGCGTTTAAACCCCTAATGAGCATCACAATACTTTACTACAAATGTGCCGCTCGTAATGAGTAGAGTGTAAACGCTATTGTTTTCTGCAACTAATGAATGTGTCATAACGTGCACTGGTTTACATCACCACCAAACCATCTTTAAATGTTTATACCTCATATGAGCAGCATGATACTTTAACGCAAATGCGCCGATCGTAATGACATTAGCAAATTGGTATTGTTCCTAGTATATCAAACCGATTTGGGTGCGACTTGTTAAAGTCGAGATACTAAACATTATTAATAGGAATAATCAATTCCCTTGCTAAATGTGTAGAACGGTTTATCGTATAAAGGATCCCTCTGAAGACATGCAATGGACAGATGGAAGAAGTGTGTTGTGTTAGGAATTCTTTCATTTGTGTTGCAGGTGTTCTACACCCCACACGGTCTTCGCCAATACAAGCTCTGTGAGCACAACTAGGTGACATATTGTTAGACAAATAAATTCTGTCAATTTTCAAAGATAGATAACCTTGAGCAAAAGAACTAATACATTTAGAACCCGGATGAGGTTAATCATCGACTGCATAATACTGCATCATTCTCTTACTGGATTGTTTTCATGAAAATGGTCTGTTGCGTCGATTGCTGTTACATGTGGATCGTATCGCCATCTTATGCCGCTGTATGCTACTTGTAACAGGTAACAGGGGCTTAGTTTGTGTATATGGGTAAGGGTTGTGTCATTTTTGGTCAATAGAAATGATTAAGATGTAATATTTGTCAATTTAAACAGCTAGTGTTGGACCATTTCGTAATTTTGGAACCCTTTATCTAATACAATCGGTCCTTCATAGGCAAATGTTCCTTTGGTTGCCTGTCCACACAGGGGTACAACTACTGTTGACCCTATAGTTTTTACCTTCAAAAGAATACACTGTCAATGTATACATACCACATGTATTCATGCAGAAATGAGATGGGTCGCTTATTTATAGGTTGCTATGGTCATAGACCGCCCCAACAAACAACTAATATGTCGCGTAAACACAAATGTGTCAATTGCTATGATTGAAGCATATATTCATGCATGGTTCTGACAGATTAATCAGATTCAGACGCTTTGTGGTGAAATGCTAAGCAATTTTAGTTTATATTAAGCAATCTTTTCCAAAAAGATTAATGGGCACTTAATATAAATCCTTCAGGAGAGATGCAGTGAACGAACCGAAGGAACGCTGCTTCAGAAAGCATTGTTTAATCTCTTTATCTGGAGCAATTTTGTGCCTTCTTAAGAAAACTACAGTTGAATAAATAACAGATAAATCATCGTCTGGCTTATCTTTTTGTCTGGTGACAGACAGCCAGACGTAAGTTAATAAGTGCATATATAAACGAAATGGATGAATGCAATCAATTACAGTATGAGTCTAGATAATTTAATTGGTGATGGTGGTGTTTGTTTGCACACGTATCATACCAAAGGCTGCTTTGCCTATACTTAGCATAACATATTTATCACGAATGAATACATCTGTGAGTTGTAATCAACCGACAGTTTATTTCCAAGCGGGTACGTTTATAATAGCGCGGACTTGTTTATGTCTAGTTAAGTTGTATATATATTATCAACTGAGTTAATTAGGTGTAATGGCCAATAACGGATATATGACGTTGGTTTGGCAAAGAAGACTAATTGAGAGGCAACCTTTTGAAGTTACATCCCTTGTTTAAGAAACGAGAAGCAGGTGCATTTAGCCTTTGATCCATATGGCCATTATCCGATGACATATTGCTGTTCAGGCTAGGGTTAATAGGGTAAAGGGAAGTTTTAGATATCAATAAAGTGCAAAGGATTGTACTTGATATCACGGGGAATCAAGGAAGCAGTGGTGACGTTGTGAACACTACATTGAACGATCACATATAATATTAGCACTTATGAATTTGGATTAGCCATCAATCAAGAGCTGAACAGTGATGAAGCAACGTCCTCCCACAATCCTTGTTGATTTCATAATACGCCTCGGCAATACTGAATGATCAAATAATATCCTCTCCAGCTAGATCAAACCGCGTTTATAAGCAGCTGAAGTTGACGTCATGTCTCCGATATTATTCTTACGGCCACTTACCATACATGGAAGAGATAGCATCACCCAATGTAATTGATCTGAAATGCTTAAAGGCATGAATTATTCAACCCATTCTCGAGCTTACACTCTCCACCATAGGATAGTGGTCAATGCCCCTTACAATATCATAGCTTGGATAGTATAAGGAATCCCACACTAACGGCTGTATATGCGGACGGCGCCGCTCGTCAATAGAATGTTAGTAGCCCGCAGCATAAAAAAAAATGTAATATTTGTTAAAAACTGAAATTTTTGATAATTTGAAGAAAATAAAACAAATAATGAACAATTTTAGATAAAAATTAAACTTTTTCCTCCCATGTCTCCCCATCCCCTCTAAATCCAATCTGTTTGATCGATTGCCTCTCTCGCTCCTCATTCTTGTACAACTGCATACCCTTCCAATGCAAAACCCTTCCCCCACCCCACCCCGTCCTCCTTAAATTCCACCCCATTCGCTTCTTTCAGTGTGACATTTTATTTTCTCAACAACCTATCACCCTCCCGATTCCATGCATATCCGTTTTGATTAACCTTCTTACCAACGTTCCTATCCTACTTCATAACAACCCCCCTCCTCCACTACCCCTTTCACATCCCTACCCGCCCCGCCCCGCCCTGCCACGCCATGCCCCGCCCTTCCCCACCCATCATGTACCACCCATGCCTCTCTTAACTTTAGATTACGTTCAAAAACCCGGACTAAGAGCCCCACCCCTAACACAGGCTCCCCCACCGGCTACAAACTACACGTTCATTGCTTCGTCTCTCCCCACCTACGCTCCTCCCCACTCCACTCACCCAGCTCATCACGTCAACATTTCATTGTATGAACTTTATAATTTAATTCCTGCCTTCAGACCCCATTAATATCATCGTCGCAACCGCTTTCTTCCCCGTCTCTCCTACAGTACGTCTCCGCTAACCACCAGCCCCCCTCCCCACCCCACCCCACCACCACCACCACCATCCGCTCTCTCTCTCTCTGTATGGAATACTCCAATATCGATAATTATTTTATTTATATCCTTTCTATCTAAACCCCGCCCTTTACTGAACACCTTTTCGCCCTGCCCATGCTCCAACCACCCACGCAGCAGACATCAGCGCAATCCCCCACCCCAAAGCCCAGCCTCACCTTTCTCCCCATCCACTTCAACCCCCGCTGCACTGCACTCGTTCACATTTCCACCATGCAAGCTGCGCCCGTCGGCGCATTTGAGAAAAAATAAATGGTCCCTGCGAAAGGATTGAGCCTCTATCTGACCTCAAACATCGCATACTCAAAATTAAATCTCCATTTAAATTCATATATATATATATATATATATATATATATATATATATATATATATATATATATATATATATATATATATATATATATATATATATATATATATTTATATATTTATATATATATTATATTCTGCTATAGTTTATCGTGACTGACAGCATGTCCTCGTCCTATGATGGTGGGTTTGAAATACATTAATGCGTGACAACATATGCTTGGTCATTTCTGTTAGTGTCAAAGGTCAAATGATTTTCGTATGACAGGGGATGGTAGCAGCCACAGGGTTTAGCATTGGCTCGGTCGCAGCTATATTCTATGCCAGAGACTGCGACCGGGCCAAAAGTAACCCCTGTCCTCAAAGCGAGTGTAATTAGTATATCAGGCCGTTTTCCGAAGACGTAAAAAGTGATGTACCGATGGATATTAATTTATCCATTTGCCTTGTCTAAGTGAATGAATGTTTCTGGTAAATCATGTGATAAATTCCAACTACACTTACTATGATTTTGCTATCACTCGTTACTTGTTTCTAGATTTTCATAGCTCAGTTGCATTTATTATTTGATTGTAAATCAATGTTGGTTAATGTAAAATTTTTGGTAATTTTGGTTTTCAGTTAAACTAAAATATTCCAGACACTTGTTCCATCACCGAATCACTCCAAAAGGTATTCATGTGGGTGGGTAAAGCCTCAGGGAGTATTTGCAAAGAAGGCAGGCATCAGCAAATGAAAAGAGAATGAAAAAGGGGGCCAATATGCCCCACAGCAATGTTTACAGAATCATAAATTTAATCGAAAACTAGGCTGGAGGTTGTTATTCAGTGAACGTGGGGTAGCATCTTACACAAATACACCTTTTTTGATATTCAATTAGGTTCTTATGCACTGATTGGTAAAGAAACTTTGGCTGCCTTTTTTGTGTTTAGATGACACAGCTGAAGGGGGCTGCCTTGCCAGGCCTACAGGGGCAAGTAAGCGGGTACACATTACCATGAGGCCTGGCAGTGATGAAGTTGCTGCAGGGCTGGCATCCCACTGAAGTTATATAAAAGATGTCTACAGCAAAATACTTTATGTGGAATACCACAACAAGGGTAAGCTAATGTACATTTGACAGCAAGTTAAGTTCAAATTGACCTTGCATGTGATTAGTGACATGGAGCAAAAACAAAAATGATTGTCACGCAGTTAGTGCGTGCATAAACTTTTTCTAACTCCTGACACAGCTAACATACAATGTATATATTAACATTCACATTGCACTTACAAGACATTATTCAATAACCTGTCTGATACCCTATACAGTTGTGATGTCACTCATCTGCCAGGTGGTTACTCGCTCTTGCTGATTGTAAAAAAGGCGCCAACTATATGATAGGTAAAACTAGCATGTATGCTTTATTTTTATGGTTTCTATTCATTGGCTTTCAGAGAAACAGATGAATTATGTTGGCCAACCTCAATCAACAGCTGTCAATGATAGTAAGAACAGAGTATATAAATAGTTCACATATTAAGTATATGGTTTTTTCAAAATATAGATTCTCTAACTGCAATAACCATCTGATTAAATGTAACTGAAGTATATACGTGATGCAGGTGTGGAGAGTGAAAAGAGAATCACTGGTAGGTGTATGCATTTATTGTTTCAATAATCCATACAAGAATTGGCTATATCATCAAAACGCCCAGATAAAATATGATTGGTCCATAGCATCTACATGTATGCTTTATTTTATTCAGCTGACCAGTCAGAACTCAGTAGACTTGTTGGTAAGTGTAATACTTTTATTGGCTCTGTGATAATACATGGAAGTCTCTTTCATGATAATATAACTAGAATGGAAAGACATCATTATAACCTGGTACAAACTTGATTTGATTCAGATGACAAACAAACCGAAATTTCAATTGGAAAGTGCATGCTTTTATTGGTTACGTTATATTTTGCTGAACCATATGTCAACCTTCAGGTTGTTGGACTATTAAGTTAACTCAAAAACATAAGTTTTGATTCATTTTCCACAGAATTAACCTTTAAGACATTATAGTGTAAAAAATGCAATCTTCAGATTAGGTGAATGGATATCCCAAATAAACCAGGAAATTATGTGCATACATATACAAGGTATTGTGTTTGTTTAGTCATCCAATTTCTTGTATTTTTTCAGCTCCTGGAAATGAAAAGTGGGAAGACAAAGTGTCAGAAGATGACATCCCACTAAGTTTGTTAAGATTTGTCACAAATGGATAGAATCAATAAATATGAAAATGTTCAGATCATCTGTCCACATCATGGATTTCTTCACTTCATCATCATCTTAGTATAAACCCTGGGGGGGCACTTGGCCTTATTCTGGATAGGGGTGTGCCGCGGGACCTCGAAAACCTGTACCCGTCGTACAAGGTCAAAATGGCCAAAAGCATACCCTGTCGTACAAGGTATTATGCGAATGTATAACCCCTCATACAGATTGAAGATGAAAAACATACCCTGTCATACAAGTATGAGGCAAAAAAACCTGTCGTACAAGGCGAGAGGCCGAAAAAACATACCCCGTTGCGCGGCACATATGTAAAAGATGCATATCTGTTGAAACATTTCACTGAAGAAGGTGGGAGTTGTTGGTGTTCGTCATCACTAATTGTAAAGATAGTATCTGTACTATAGGTGATGATGAACACCATCCACATCCACCTTCTAAAACAGACGTAATCTTGTTAGACTGATCAATTGGGATGATATTTAGAGGTCTATCAGATGTATGTAATCAAATCAATCGAAACACAAAATGTGAGGACACTATCCGATACAACTGATATTTAAACATCGAAACACAGGAACAGATAAAGTCAGCATCACTACGTGTTCAAACGTAAATATGAGCGATAACATGATACCGATAATATCTAGCACTAACTTCTAATGCATTATCTTCAAAATCGCACTAAGATCGTACGCAAAACATGAATAAACGATAAAATTGCGTAATTCGATCCATCAGTCAACTTAATTAAGTTCCTTGTGCCTCGCTTTGTACACGAATGCGAGAGTTGGAACGACGATGGCGGTTTGACACTTAGTTGGTCTGCAGATCAATTGTTTTGTTTATATCGGAAGTGAAAACAAGGACACCCGCACTTACCAGCAGCTCAATTTTATCTAGGTCATCCCGGCGAGGTGAACGCAATGGCTGTGGATGCAGCCGCCTGTAGACATAAAACCGCTACAATGTGCGAAAGAAGGAACAGGGTATAAGGCTGCATGACCTATTGCCAGGCCGAGTTGTATGTTTGAAAAAGGGGTTGATTTATTATTGGCAGTAGATAAATTTGAGGACAATACCGCGACTGTAACGATACAATGAGGGAAATGTCGATGGTCCATTAGATATGCAAAAAAACCCGCTCTAACCTGAAATGGTTTCTCGAATAATTCAGCTTTTAATCAAGCTTCACAAAGTAAACTACATGGTCCTATTGAACCATTAGTAATTAATTTTCAAGAATTCATACAAAAATGGGTTAGCAAATCCGGCTCCGATAGATTTGTTTCAATATAGAATAAATATGACTTATTAGAATGAAGACATTAGAGTGAATATTTGCTTGTTTTTGTTTCGTTTTAGTTCTTTGAAACAACTTGAGCTTTTGCACCTTCTTGACAAGGTAGTACTCGATCGACTGAATGGCTATTGGTTTGTCTTTTTTGTCTGTGTCGTCAACCTTCTTCTCCACAACGACCGCACTCGACGGTACACTGGTGATCTGAGGATCTCTGCTGCGGATCACATATTGCGCAATATCTTTGCATTCAAGGCTATCAGCATTCAAGGCTATAAGCATTCAAGGCTATATCTTTAACTTCATATCAAGGATTAAACACCGGACTTGCATATCCGTCTTAGGGCATTTGGTGGGGAACTTCAGGTTGTACAGGGTTTTTGGTTGGGACGCAGTGGATATAAAGTTGTGGAGATTAGGGTTAATAGGGTCATGGTGGGACCCGGGGTAGGGATAAAAGTTTGGTCACGGAAGGAATCCCGTAATCCAGCAAACCGCAATTCATTGTCATTTTTAGATATGGTTTAAGATTGGGCAGCTACAGTTAGATATATATATATATAGCTCTTATGAACCAAGTGGAGTACCCGATCGACTGTTGGTCTGTTGGGGTAGATATATAGTCTGCTAGTACAAAATAAGACTAGTGTCCTGTTTGTACACTACAAGACTGTCAAATAGATTGCTCTTAGATTAGAGGGAAAAGTCGGTTAACTCGAGAAGGAAAGACGTGTCACTTAAAAACCACTGGAGTAACACTAGTCAGTGGTAACTTCAATGCGAGATGAATCGCAGCGCAGAATGCATTATATGCATTGGATCAGATAATGTAATAACGGTTACGTTACATCTCACACCATGTTTTATAATGCTTCTGTCCTACATAAATCCCAGTTACAGAATAAAACGTTATAAACGTACGTTAACTTTCGACTTAAGTCGCCACTCGGCGTTTGGCACTGTCAATAACATCACTAAATGTTACATTTTATCGATTCCTCCGATCTCAGTTCTGTACACTAAGATGAAATTTTCAATTCGCAATATGCATTGTCAAATTGTTTGACTGTGTAAACATCTGATACCAAAATAGTTATATTTGAAACGCATTTATTCGGTTATATGTTACCGATATCTAGTTGAACTAATATGAACGCACTTAAACGGTGTTTCAGTACCCTTTAGGGATAGGCAGGGGGCAAGGTGTTACAGAGGTGTTTTCCATGTAACTGCATAGTGTTGTTGCGGCTACAGTGTAGTAGCATGGGAGAATGACACTTGCTTGGCAGCAGTCAATATGGCGATAGTTTATGTAATAACTAAGTTAACGCGGAAATTTGTTGGTCTATTCGATAGTCCCGATGCAACAAGACCCAAACTTTGCTTTATTAATAAGGCTCGATATTAATTCCAATGAGTATATTCCGTGGGTGTTTAGGGAAACTGGATACCATTTGGTCGATTTTGTCCTAGGGACAAACTGCTTGATTGCTATTAGCTTGTAGTCTTTTCTTTACACTTACGATAACTGACAGCAAGACTAGGTATAGGACACCTCCCATTATGAGGAATTTCACTTCGCATGCAAACTGTACAAGATTTTTCCAAGGAATCTTGCTTGGCATCAAAAAGACTTTTTTCCCCTTTATTTCACGACTTCCAGCTGAGTTAGTTGTTGTGAGGTATAAACCATCCATGTTTTAAGGTCTTTTTAAAAAACTGAGAAGTTACAATTACATCAAAAACATGCTTCTCACTCACTTTCAATCAATACTTTTATTAAAAAGTTCAGACTTTGATCATAGTGCATAATGTCCATTTATTCCAAGCTAAAGAACTGATGACAAACAATTTCCCCCAGGATAAACACACCTTAGTTAATGCATGACAAACAGCATAATGACTTAGTAACAATGCATGCATAAAACATAATACAGCCATGGGTCATCATTCAAAACCCCATCAGTGGAGAATTTAAATGTTGGGGATAAGCATCAATATGTTTATACCATTTACATTGTGAACATTAGATAATATTTTTTGTTTCGTAAAAAACAATTCTTGCACAATTGTGTATCTCAGTGATAATAACTGACAGGGGTGTCCTTTAAAGACCCACTGGGTTCCATGGCTCTACCATTGACCATTATTGTACTGAATTGGTTTATCCTCAGGGCATGGAAAATTTCTGAAGAAACAAACAATCAGTGCCAGCAATCAAATCAAACAATTAGTGCCAGCAATCAAATCATTCAAGTGCATGTAATTATTTCCAAAAGATATGGTGTAATACAGTTGCCTGTTAATGAGTACAAGTTTTTATAAATGTTGTGCTCATTACATGTAGTATATCAAAAAGATTAAAATAATACATACATGTACAGTTACTTTCACAAGAATATTAAATTGGACAAGTATTATTAGTTTGAAATTTCAAGTAATGTAACTTCTTAGGAAATCAGACTTCTATGCATCAGACCCATATTCAGAATATGATGACATGGGAGGTTCTGTCATACCATTGACATATATATCTGTACTTATCCCAGAATTGCCAACTGCTTGAGCCATAGACAGGAAGAGCATTCTTTTCATGCATGTTTATGTCATGGTGGTGCCTCTGTTGGATTGCAAGCTTGCCTGCTGTTGCCATGAATTCTGTCTCCATGCCTGGAGAAATGTACAGACATATTATTAATGGTAAACAGTCTGGAGTTTTATATAAGGATATTAAATTATGTTAGAAATAATTCATACTTGACTTAAATTGGTTAATGTCTGCCAGATTTCTGCTGTGAATTTGTAGTTGGTCAAGTAGATGTTGACTTCATTTGCCAGCTGTTTCCTTTCTTCTTTGAAGCGTTGCAGGCGAAGCCACTGCTCAACTAGAGCTCGGGTTTTTTAAGAGGTATCAGTTCTGTCACAATTCATTAAGAATCGAATAAGAATATAATTTAAAATCGTTTTTGCAAGAGCATATCAGATACAAGAACTGCTAACCCTCAGCCATAGCAAAGAGTCTTGACTCTCAGAAACACCCTTGAGAAGAGGGACATGCAAGATTGTGGCAAGGTAATTGTAACTTGTTAGGAGCTGTGACCATCGTTGGCGTTCTGCAGAGAGTTTTGTCCTATGACCTGTGCGCTTTTGCTGCTGTCTAGTACACAGATACAAAAGTATTTGATCCTTATGGCCACAAAATTTGGAGGTTTAAGTGAAATATGAATAATTACCAGCCTTCCTTTCAATGAGCATCTTGTGTTTCATAATACTAGTCATCGTCAGCTCCACATCTTGCCTGACACTTGTTATGGATCTTTTTGTGCTGTTCTTCACCATAAGACTGGGAACATAATATGTATAATAAATACAATTTCATTTTAACGATGCTGTTTAAAGGGCACTACATACTTATAAATAAGTTCATCAACCAAATATATATCATAAATCTCATACCTTCTTAGCTGTAATGTGAACTTTTCTTGCATTGAAGTGCACCATGCATTACGCTTATGTTCAAATCTTCCATATAACATGCTACAATAACATATTGTGACTTTTTCCAATGCAGGGAGATATGATCTTCACTTGCCAAATTTCATTTGTGAAAACTGTGGTTACAATGATCCAATGAAAGTGAGTTTTGTTATAGCATCTTATATAGATAACCTTTTAACATTTGTTATTTTTGTGCTCTATAAAACCGCACTGTCAGTGTGCTTATTCTGCCTGCAGGCAGAATAAGCACACTGACTGCAGTATTTTGGCAAAAGTTTCTCAGGTACCCTGTTGCAAAAATATCAATCTATTCAGTATAGTGGAATCAATTTGAATGATTATATCCAGCCTTGGGATTATCTACTGGCATCTCAGTAGGGAGTGGGTAGTAGAAATCAAGATGAAACCATTCCCAGTCATGGCATCCTTCACAAAGATGTTGGGCTTGTCATGGTCCTCACACTTAAACATCTGGCACTGGAGACACCTGAATATGAAAGTTACACATTAGTGCACAAAAGGTCATTCATAGGTAGATATTACAATATTACTTGCGTAACATTACTGTAGTTTTGATGGATTTGCACACAGGCAACATTCAGGCTCTTGAGCAGATGGCGCCATGTTTGCTAGCAATGAGTCAACTACCGATTGCCTTTGGGTCCCCCAAAGATTTTGGCTTTCTAGTTTTCGCTTTTGCTAATCGGTCAGCTCACTATAATCATGGTCATCTTGAACTTGGGTCAGATAATTGGCTCTACTTTTTCCAAATGTCAGAAACTAAATCGTCTCCTTAACACAGTTAACATCTATCGTCAGAAGATAACTCTATATAAATTTACCCTCTATCACTATAACTACTAATTCATGTTTAATTTTTATTGAACATAAAAAATGCAGTAGCAACTCTCCACAAATATCATGATCTTACCGATAGGATTTTCCTGTATAAGGGCCTCTACGGAAGTAGGTGTATCAATTGTTTGTAACACAAGCAAAGGATGCACCTGAAAGGATGCACCTGAATGTGTTCTTAGAGATCAGTAAATTTTGTGAAATTATTTTTTCTGGAATATTTCATAATTAACAAAGGTACCATGATTATTTAGTCTGGCTGAAGAAGCTGAGGTTTGCTTGCACTTCACTCTATGTGGTATTATACCAGAGGTACTCCTCAGTGGAGAGTTAACAACAAGACGGGAAGATTTTGCCTTAGCTGGGCGAAGTGCTTTGAGTAATTTAGCAGCAGCTTTATCAAATGCCTTCTCAGGGTCTGCATTTAAACAAAAGTTTCACATATATTTTTGTATCTGCAGAAATTCTACTCTTCAAAAGTGCCAAAACAAACATCAAATTCAGTTTATTTAGCTTTCTCTCAACTTACGTCTCCTCACCGATTTCATTGTCCTGTCTATAGCTATCGATAATGCTATCATTTAACAGCCTGTACAACTGCCACAGGAACCCCCCCAAACTACCAACGAACAAAGAGGAGGTGGTTGCTGATTATGCAAGGCAACTCGCCCCTGGTGTTTTGATGATCTGATGCCACCTAAGAGGCGACGGTCCTTATGCAGAATCGTGATCGTTATAAGCAAATTTGCTCCTTCTCGCAACGCAGACAAGGGACAGTTAAAAAAATATACATTTTCATATCAACAAATGTCTTATCATCAATCTTGCCTAGAGTCCAACAACAGTCATACTTCTAATCAACAGAATCAACAAAATCCAACACAATTTTAAAATTGTTGTCCAACATGGCTATCGCACAATCGAAAACATGAACGAGAATTAACGCAGTTATGTTGCATTTTGGGAGTCAACCATGTTGGTTTTTTTAACAAAGTTTCATGATGTGCCATATTTTATAGCCGTGGACGACTCTTATTGACATATTTTTATACTACCGTCGTGTGCGCATACGTATTTTAGTGCTCAAACAGAACAAGTAGACAAAACTGTATTATTATAAACAGTCCTCGTGTGATTTTGTGATATAATGTTGCATTTTGTCACAAATTGTTTTGCTTGGAGGGTAATATAAACAAGACAACCCCTTCCACTGATCGAAATAAATTGCGTAACCTAAGATAGAGAGCGTGTAAATATGAAACAAGTGACTATAACATTAAAGCATGGAACAAATATTACTACAAGTGCCCTTTGACAAGTTTCATGGTGCTTACACCTGAGTCCATCTTCGGTTAGTGTACATAATTGACGATTTAATAACAATTAAAACATCGAAGCATCCTCACCTGACAGTATGTCCGCCATCTTGGGCTGATAAAGCTCGGTAGAAAGGGATCCTTCCTTATTTCACGCCCCATGCCAAACCGTTCTCCTTACACTCTCCTACGTGCGGTAGTTTATGAAAGGCTGTCGGGCATAGGCACAGCGAGGCCTTCTTACACTACCCAATGGGTGCTAATGTAAGGCGAAGTGACCACTATCCAATGGTTGAGAGTGTAAGCTCGCGAATGGGTTGAATTATTATGTGGTGCCAAAAGTGGAATGAAGAATAATAGTGTTTGTATGGAAGACTGAAATTGTGTCAACACGATTCATTCGTGCATAAGAAAAATATTCTTCCGAGAGCCCTATAGATGACGACAAGACTCATTGTACCATAACATTGATCTAACCAAAGCTTCCTACAGCTTCGCAATACCCAATTTATATT
>CM067345.1:2811530-2824030 GCA_034190875.2 Urechis unicinctus
TCAGAGATTGGCATGTTTAATTAATTACCCTGTATACAGGAAGCAGTAGCGGAGACGAAATCTTAGCAATATGTCATTAAACGTCCACGGAACACATAGTCTATATTTTGTACAAATACACTCCTGTTAAAAAGATGCCTGCCGTGAACTTAGATTGGTCTATTGAGCGCAAATTCTACAGTACATAATAATAATGTTAATAGCTGTACCCGAATACCTCGTAAAGTAGAAATATATCTAACGCTGATAATAGACACAATGTTCAAGTTATCATTGTAAGCAGACTGTCTTGAGCGGTTGCCGTAAATATTTGCATTGAACCCAGCCGATAATCCGAGCAAATAATAGCAAAGCCACAATCCAGATATGCAACAAAACGAGACACTCAGTTGGTACTTGGCGCTATGCAAATCTAGCCCGTGTATATGCAAAGTAGAATAACGACGGTGTGATACTCCCAAATTTCATTTGCTACTTAATGGATATTTCCGCTCCGTTTATTACTGAAAGAAGTGGACATTCCCCTGATTCCATTGGAGGAACAGTTGTTGAGCTTGAAAATCACTCAAATCGCAAAACGCATTGTATTCAATGAAACTGATAAACCTGCCTTATCCCTTGTCTTAACAGACTTATGAAGAAGACATTGGACATTGCATTTGTTATAAACGCGGAAGTATTTCCGCTGTACACTCTACCCGTAGATAAGTGACGCTGTCGTTGCAGTATCCCGCCTGTGTGTGCTAAACAAGGTTCAATAGTACTCCACAAAAAAACCTTTACTGTAGCTTTGTATTTTTGCAGTTGTCGCCCACAATAAGCTGTGTTATTATACTCTGAGAGTCAGGATAAGTTGCTAATACCGTCCTGGGCCCTTATTGCCAACACGAGTGTGTTATATCGTACTTGAACGAACATGAATGTAGAGGACTCAGAGGCATGGATTGATTCATAGATTGGGTGGACATTAAAAGCTGCGCTTGTGGTGACTTAGTGTGATTTACCGTTGTGGATGAAACTCAGATCCAGGTTTATAGAAACGAACTCTGTTATAAGTGTAGACTTTATGCTTCACTTACCAAGAAATGACATTAAGCTTGAGTCTGCTGCGTTATATGGACATGTAAGCTTCGAGTACAGCTTCGTAATGAAGATGGTCATTCACGCTCGGTCATAATAAGCACGTGATTAAAGCATGGCACACTGGTGACGCAACTGCAAGATAATGATATAAAAGGCCCTCTCGATGGCATGTTCACTGTGTCTATATATACAGGCCAAAGGTTCTCCGATAATTCCATTAGCCCTTACGAAATAGAGTGCTGCAGAAATAAGTGACCATGCGTTAATATAAACTAGCCATTGATCTGACAAATAACCAGAATATAACGTGGAAGGGTACTATACGCATGGCTGTGTAATTTTTTTTAGCCCAAGTGCCCGTGGATACACGTGATAGATGTTTTGATATGCCTCTGAATATGGTCATTGCCATAGCCTGCGCGTGCTCTATGGTTAGCTGCATCAAACGTCTGATTGCCTAACATGCCGGGATTACCCTGGCAATACACAATCTACCTCTCAGCGCCATTAACCAATAAGATCGCCACGAAGGCACTTGCTCCAAATTGGATTGGCGTCTTATTCCCAAATTTGAGGGGTTCATTTTTACTTTCTCGACCTAGGGCGCATTTAAGCTTGTAATACTCTCAGTTGTACACACATACATATCACTTTATCTCATTTATCTATATCTATTAACTTCTTACAGCTTACGATACAACGATATTAAAGAAACCTCTGTGAATACAACACCCAGTACTATCGAGACTATACCAGATTAAGAACATGGTAATTATCCTTAAGTGGTCGTAATACAATACGACTTGGAATACAATTAATGGAATACAAAATTTACGAATTCTGCTGTTTCTTTTTTCATTTGTGTTGCTGCTCAACCATTGGCTTCAGGGAAAAATACGTGGACCTTAGATTGCCATTGACATCATCGGCATTGCTGCTATCCTCATGAGATATTCAATTCATTTGGTCTGGTCAAGGCCACACAAGATGTGTTGTAACTTCTGTTGCATCCGGACAGTATTATTGCCATCGTTCTGGGGACGATTTCTGGTAGTATTTATTGAAGCAAGCCCCTGCTTACCCCAACTATTATTAAGGGGACCATAAAACGTCCTTCTATGTTACGTTCACAATCGCAATTATTTGCTGCAAGTTATTTATATATGAAGTTTGGTTAAAGTTCATTTGCACTATGGCCGATGACCTCCTCTTATGTTATGCTGCATGATTCCCTGACTACACAACAAAGAAGAATTCCGTGAAATTAACTTTCTGAATAACTGACTTGACAAGCTAGGTTAAAAAACATTTGGACTCAGTAAACAGACCGTCAGGATATTGCTGACTTAGTAGATTTGCGTTTTTGACGTAGGCTTGTTTAGACCATGCAAGAGATTGCAATCGATTAAGAATTGAAATACAATTGTAAAGTCATAAGGAAATGGACAAAATCGTACACAGGTAATATACAAAGTGATGTTTGAACATGTGCAATATCTTACCATCTTATTCCTATTTCAAGTTACCGTCTAGGGTGTTCAGTTAATACCATTTTCTGAGATAATTATCCCATTTTATAGGAATTATAGCCTCACTCTGTCTTATGACTCTTAAAATGCGTGTGGCATCGATTAACGGTAACATTTGGAAAGACACGTGCTAACACGGTTTGAATTTGTTTATTTGTCTCAGACTACCAAGCGCTGTGTATATTGCAATTGCAATAAAATATCTATATTTCATCGGTGGTGGCTATTTTCTAAACCAATAACAATCAATTTTATAGCGCAGGATCCAACAGTGCACCATTCTCTGCAACTTTGGCCAAGTGAAAAATAAACATCCCCGAATATATTTTTCCTTGGAAAATCATATGGAACCTGATTGCGATGTGTTGCTAGCTCGATACGCCTTTGCAAAATTTACCATTGTTAGAACGCGACCTGCATCTCAAACGAACATTATTCAAGTCGAATGATGCGAGTGGGCCCTCCGGAAAGCAACAGCAGCAGCGAAGAGTGGATTGGGAGTGGGGGGTGGGGGGCGAAACTGACACACTCAACACGACCATGCATGCCGCTCCTGATTGCAGTCCTTAGCAGGTCTCACCACCATCGCCCCCTTTGCAATGAGAGCTCTAGCCATACAGTTGACATCACGACCATTGTCCGTATTTCAATTACAGCTCGCGAAATACTGTTGACGTCATGAACATCGTCTCTACTTTAATAAGATCTCTCGCCATACAGTTGACCGTTATCTCTATTTCATTAGCAGCTCGCGCCGTACTGTTGACCAATCAGTGCCAATACTCAATACACTGGGGAACAGCGATGAAGGTATAAAATTCTATCCGCACCTTCACCGTCGTGTTTAATGTATGTTAACCTCGCAGTCGTTAGTTTTTTGATAAACGTGCGCTTCATTTAACTGCGAACAATAGCAAAATAGTCATACAAGCTTTAGTATAAGTTGTGTTAATATCCATCTGAACTAGATATAGTCCACACATTGATTTGTTATTGGTGGAGATGAACCATCTTAGATTGTAACCCTATTGAGAGGGCATTAGAGAAAGTTTAGCGCATTAATGTTTATATCAGGCATGAAACGAGATTATATCATTATTTTGTGCCATACATCTCTTATTTCAAGCTGTACTTCAATTATCACACCCTTAGATGCTGAGTCTTCTCTCTCTACAGACAACAAGCCTGACAGCTCCATCATTAATTAATATTTCAGATGTACATTTGCTAGGCGTCTTAATTTCTAATTCAGTTGCAGCATAAACTTAATTTGAGAACTTTAAATGTTCCTGTGTATGACTGTCCCTCTGTAATCTCAGCTTGCGTATGCATTTCCGCCGAGCACATTTTTGGGTATTGCAATAGTAAAATAACAGCTTATCACATGAACTGACGTTTGCATGTTAATGAGTGTGCATTATACCCAAATCAGCAGCAATACACATTCCAACCAACCAATGATCAAGGCAACATTGGCGAAATATCCTCGCCGTACGCAAATGCGTTCTGTACATATTATTCCCACGTGTTCATTATGCCCCTTTCTCGAGTAACTTCCCAAGCAAATGCACTCGTTGGCACAAGGTAATGATTGGGGCGTTGCAACGTCACAACACTTTTTCCATAAACTGTCATTTTTGACAATTCATGCCATTCAGTGGTATTATAATACGAGACACGTCAGGAATAGATTTCAAATGTTAAGCCGGAAGCAGATTTGAGAGGTGCGGCCTATGCATCATGCTTTGAATGCGCTTCTATCATTTTTTTCCCAGTCAACATGCCCTTTAACATTCTCTGTATTTCAGTTTGTTTCTCATATAGCCATTTACTGGTATGTAATATACCATCTTAATAGTAGTTGTTTCATTGAGAACAATTGCAATAGTGGATTTCTAGTTGGTGATCTACGTGAGGACATGTGGCCATTGAATCACGAAGCCAACAACTACGGCACATACACCGGAACTGTTCCTATATGCCGTGATGAGATGAGATGATAAGGCGGTATGGAGTGGGCCATTTACTGCTCGATCATTCGATGTCTCTTATATACAAGTTTAAACGTTAACTGATTCAGCAAGTTGACAGAGTTAAACAAGGATTTAGCAATGATTAATCTTGGAGTTATCGAGCTATTGATTTCTTATGTTAGTGCAAAGTAACAAATATGACCAGCACCATGTGAACTTGCTTTCTACAGGATAATGCAATCAGCAAGATACATTGGGGGCGGGATGGAAAATGCGTTGGCAATCACGAGGTGTTAGTTGGCCGCTCCGACTTTGCCATTAAGTAGGGATAAAGAAGTTTTCTGACTAAGTGAAGCAAGAACAGAATAACGACTTGAGACCGATGTAATATTCAGTCATGTTATTTGCAAAACAAGAGAACCGAGGTCGATGATTACAGAAGAGTCTGAACATGGCGCCGATGATTCTACGTGGCCTCATGTCAGTATCATTAAAACGCTTTCGGCTGTCCATTACTTAGCCGCCATGAAGGATACACCTCCCCCTGAAAAGATATTGATATTGTGGTTGTCACTTTTATCTAGAAGACAATATCATGTTATATGAGTTTCGTTACTTTGGTTGAGCAAAGGAAATGACATAATGCGCTTTATCCATTTTGCTACTCTCTGGTGACCAATTGCGATTTTATGGATCCATTTGTAGATCCAGCGTTCATCCGGATTACAATTATGAGGCACAATTTGTTCATTTAATTAAACCGTGCAAAAGGGAAAAACAATTCTGTTTCCAGTTATATCGACTGAATTTGACAATGTTCAGACTGACAAATAGGAAAAAGCAGTAAGACTTTCGGCATATGACCAATTAAAGGTTGTAATAAAGCAAAATAATTCTTACATGATATTTTTCTTTTTACATTTTGTGAAAACAGCTTCGTCATTTCATATGGTTAAAATAATTTGTATTGTACCTGCTTTTGATGTAGCTTACATAACTTAGCACACTCAAACCTAATTAACGCGTTTAAACCCCTAATGAGCATCACAATACTTTACTACAAATGTGCCGCTCGTAATGAGTAGAGTGTAAACGCTATTGTTTTCTGCAACTAATGAATGTGTCATAACGTGCACTGGTTTACATCACCACCAAACCATCTTTAAATGTTTATACCTCATATGAGCAGCATGATACATTAACGCAAATGCGCCGATCGTAATGACATTAGCAAATTGGTATTGTTCCTAGTATATCAAACCGATTTGGGTGCGACTTGTTAAAGTCGAGATACTAAACATTATTAATAGGAATAATCAATTCCCTTGCTAAATGTGTAGAACGGTTTATCGTATAAAGGATCCCTCTGAAGACATGCAATGGACAGATGGAAGAAGTGTGTTGTGTTAGGAATTCTTTCATTTGTGATGCAGGTGTTCTACACCCCACACGGTCTTCGCCAATACAAGCTCTGTGAGCACAACTAGGTGACATATTGTTAGACAAATAAATTCTGTCAATTTTCAAAGATAGATAACCTTGAGCAAAAGAACTAATACATTTAGAACCCGGATGAGGTTAATCATCGACTGCATAATACTGCATCATTCTCTTACTGGATTGTTTTCATGAAAATGGTCTGTTGCGTCGATTGCTGTTACATGTGGATCGTATCGCCATCTTATGCCGCTGTATGCTACTTGTAACAGGTAACAGGGGCTTAGTTTGTGTATATGGGTAAGGGTTGTGTCATTTTTGGTCAATAGAAATGATTAAGATGTAATATTTGTCAATTTAAACAGCTAGTGTTGGACCATTTCGTAATTTTGGAACCCTTTATCTAATACAATCGGTCCTTCATAGGCAAATGTTCCTTTGGTTGCCTGTCCACACAGGGGTACAACTACTGTTGACCCTATAGTTTTTACCTTCATAAGAATACACTGTCAATGTATACATACCACATGTATTCATGCAGAAATGAGATGGGTCGCTTATTTATAGGTTGCTATGGTCATAGACCGCCAAACCAAACAACTAATATGTCGCGTAAACACAAATGTGTCAATTGCTATGATTGAAGCATATATTCATGCATGGTTCTGACAGATTAATCAGATTCAGACGCTTTGTGGTGAAATGCTAAGCAATTTTAGTTTATATTAAGCAATCTTTTCCAAAAAGATTAATGGGCACTTAATATAAATCCTTCAGGAGAGATGCAATTAACGAACCGAAGGAACGCTGCTTCAGAAAGCATTGTTTGATCTGTTTATCTGGAGCAATTTTGTGCCTTCTTAAGACAACTACAGTTGAATAAATAACAGATAAATCATCGTCTGGCTTATCTTTTTGTCTGGTGACAGACAGTCCGACGTAAGTGAATAAGTGCATATATAAACGAAATGGATGAATGCAATCAATAACAGTATGTATGAGTCTGGATAATTTAATTGGAGATGGTGGTGTTTGTTTGCACACGTATCATACCAAAGGCTGCTTTGCCTATACATAACATAACAATATTTATCACGAATGAATACATCTGTGAGTTGTAATCAACCGACAGTTTATTTCCAAGCGGGTACGTTTATAATAGCGCGGACTTGTTTATGTCTAGTTATGTTGCATATATATTATCAACTGAGTTAATTAGGTGTAATGGCCAATAACGGATATATGACGTTGGTTTGGCAAAGAAGACTAATTGAGAGGCAACCTTTTGAAGTTACATCCCTTGTTTAAGAAACGAGAAGCAGGTGCATTTAGCCTTTGATCCATATGGCCATTATCCGATGACATATTGCTGTTCAGGCTAGGGTTAATAGGGTAAAGGGAAGTTTTAGATATCAATAAAGTGCAAAGGATTGTACTTGATATCACGGGGAATCAAGGAAGCAGTGGTGATGTTGTGAAATACTACATTGAACGATCACATATAATATTAGCACTTATGAATTTGGATTAGCCATCAATCAAGAGCTGAACAGTGATGAAGCAACGTCCTCCCACAATCCTTGTTGATTTCATAATACGCCTCGGCAATACTGAATGATCAAATAATATCCTCTCCAGCTAAATCAAACCGCGTTTATAAGCAGCTGAAGTTGACGTCATGTCTCCGATATTATTCTTACGGCCACTTACCATACATGGAAGAGATAGCATCACCCAATGTAATTGATCTGAAATGCTTAAAGGCATGAATTATTATGTGGTGCCAAAAGTGGAATGAAGAATAATAGTGTTTGTATGGAAGACTGAAATTGTGTCAACACGATTCATTCGTGCATAAGAAAAATATTCTTCCGAGAGCCCTATAGATGACGACAAGACTCATTGTACCATAACATTGATCTAACCAAAGCTTCCTACAGCTTCGCAATACCCAATTTATATTTATCATGAAGTCCAATGAAAGTATTAGATTAAGCAATTTTAGATATATTTTACCCATGCTCTTCAATTTGAAAAGGATCTAATTGCCTATGTGACGTAACCTACGAGCATGTATATTTATATATATATATGTATATATATAAATATATATATATACATATATACATATATGTATATTTATATAGATATATAGCGAGATATATATATTTGTATATATATAGATCTATATAGAGATATGGATATAGATAGGGATATATATAGAGAGACATATAAATAAAGAGAATATATCCTACTATAAATATAAATAATAGAGATATAGATCCATATATCTATATATATATATAAATATATATATATATATAGATATATATCTATATATATATATATATATATATATATATATATATATATATATATATATATATATATATATATATATATATATATATATATATATATATATATATATGCCTTCATAATCAATGCTGAGCCATTTGTAATAACTATTCAGCCTAGAGAACACCGGATATTGTGCTTGTTTATCATATCTGAGCTCGTACTGGTAACGGGTTTCGTTTATTTTGACCACGTTCCCTGGGGGCCTTAATATATGAGTGTAGCTTGCTGACCTGACTTTAATCAACCCGGCTAATTCAATAATATTAGCATAATGAAATGTTATTTGATAGATGTGATATAAGCGCTATGTTTAGAAACTTATATGCTAGCAATAACATACAAATATCGTTTGGCGCATTACCTATTAACATAAAGCAAGCTGCCATGGTAGAGAGACAATTTAAAAACCTTCAGCCGCTACTCATAGCGTCTGGTACCATCGCCTTATCGACCGAAAATAATAATTTATTTTTTGTTTATCCATTCAGGTTTAGTGTGACACATTTGTGCATTGTCAGCTCTTAATTTTCGAATGAAAGATTCATACGCTTATATGATTTACAACGATAGCCACAAAAGACCTCATGGTGGTGGGTTTAGTCAACAGGTGCTTCGCCAATGGTCATCAATTCACTGCTAATGAGGAAGAGTTTCAAAATTACGTATAACATTTGTCCTTAAAAAACACCACTGAATTTTACATTCTTTCGAAGAAGAAGTGATCAACTGTCTTTATAAGAATCCAAATTGACTACAATTTATATTATCATTCTTGTTGGCTTGCCATGTCAGACCAAACACTTATGCAACATGTAATTTAGCCATCGTTTTCAAATGAACTTTTGCCTATATAGTTGTCACCATCATATTTTTGCGGATATTAAGAACCATTAAATCGACTGTCAATTTTGTTTGGTTCTTCCATTTCACGCCGAGCCTGATACACAGGGTTGTATCATCATGTTTACCATGTTTCGCATACAGTTATATGTTTTGCCGTGCACATGATGTCTCCGTCTCAATAAAGATCTCTGGTGACGATATAATGTGAGGCGTCGATACACTACCAATACAAAGATGATGAAACTACAAAATTCGGCGGAAGATGATTGAAACTACTAAACAGACTTACATTCATACAACACGCTATACAATGTTATTGGCTGCAATATACAAGGACACAACTCATACAATTGTACAATTCTTTGGATTAGTTTTCTGTGTGCCGAGTGGAAACTGTATGCCCTGTACGGTATATTTGTACTCTGTCCACTGTGTTCAAGTTTGTTCATGCATGCGAAAAATCTTCTACATCGCTTAAAGGTGGGGGGGGGGGGGATTAATGGATTTAAGATTGCCACTTGACATCAACCGAGTTTGTTCGATCTCGAGTACAGCATTTAAGAAATCACTAAGCCTCGTCTAGACACATGAGGCGTGTTGCGATTTCTGCAAACATCGTACCCAGAGAACATGTTTGCATCATAGTTCTGGAGGGGATTGGCTGATGTAGAGATTGATTAACATGACGTCAGCTTTTTCCTCAGATAACTTTTAACCTTAGTTAGTTCTGTTATATTCGCATTCACAAGTATTAGCTGCGAAGTTTGGTTGATCGCTATGACCGATAACTGTATGTTATACTGCCTACTAACCTGAATGCACATCACGCAACCAAAATATATAAACATATGATGTATCGCTTCATATTGCAATCTCATCTACAATTTACATAGGTGACACGTTTTTTGTCCGGTGGAGCATTCATTCGGCATTATTAGTTATTCTAGAAGCAAATATGCAGCTCAGGCAAACCTATTCAGTTTTGAGCCATTTATAACTTGGCAGCACATGATCTTACATGACTCGTGGTCTGCCGTTGGGAATGCACGCAAGAAGCTAGCCATCACAACATCGAGCAAATTATAAATGCACAATCCCGACAATATATATATGGGTCAAGTGAACGAAGTTCAACGTGTATCTTATCATGTGAATCACATTGAATTCATATTTAATTACAATGCGAGAACGTGACCTGGTGAATATTCTTTAATACTAACGGACATTACTCAAGTCGAATGCCACTACAGATGAACATCATGTTGGGAATAAAGTGTTTATCGCGTTAATCATATCATGATGAGGTAGCCCATATTTGTTTAGGTTATTGCACTATCCACGTGAATGCTTCAGCCTCTCCTATAGTATGGTGCTTGTAAAGATTGTGGTAACTTAGGACCAGACCTCAGTACCTGTTGGCATCTATCTAAGCTATTGTAATCCCGACAGTAGAGGCTAGTATTTATTGTTATATTGAACTATTTCCTATGTGTCCACGATAGCCTTAAACATTGTGCTTCTTAATTGATCTAAGGCACTTAGCGTTATTGGGGTACCCTCATGGCCCGTACTGTATGTGCAAAATGATTTGTGTACAGAGGCTGTCACCAGAGGTACAAATCTGGAGCAAGTAAGTGTTACCCTTAATATGTTTGAAGTATGCCCTCATCCTCATCAGTTAGCTGTGTCAAATAACACTTCTACAATATTATTCAATTTATGTTGCAGGCTATGAATACAGCCTAGACCACTTGTATTGTTTCCAGTCGGGTATTTAGTTATACGGCTATTGTAGATCATCTTGATTAAGGCGCTTTTTATGCTATCATCTCTCGGTGTAATATTGTATCTTGTTACTCTAATTTTGAGGGCCCAGGGGTCTCTGCGTGTGCTATTGTCTTACGGGAACCCATACTAATTTCCGATTTTGCAGACAATCGAATGCCACTTTAAGGAAACACAATAATAACAAGTCATGTTGTCATATGTTAACCAACTCTGGTGTATACAGCTCACTGCATGGATCGGTTGCAAACATGCTGATTTGATAAGCGAGATATTCCAACGCACAGGAGTGTCTTTTTAATACCGTGAAAAACAATAGTACACCAGGTGATACGATTGTTGCTCGGTTATTTTGTGGGATAAGCGGCAATCTTGCCTGACATACTTCCAAATACCAAGACATAGCGAAATCTACTGAATACCCCGCTTTTGAACTCATTAATTAGTGAAACGCATGACATACTTTCCAGAGTCATTGTTTTCCCCGCTTACATATCAATAAGTGCCACATCCTTGCCCCATGCAAAACATTTTTCAATAGTTAACGACGCAAAAGCAGGGCCTATTTACCAGTACGTTTAAATATATAGAACTGATAACATAAATGTGTCGTCCCGCTAGATCTGTTCCCTATGAAGCTCCTGTAATATCTGCCATAGGTTAATATTCAGTACTATATACCGCAGTATATTGAAGTGGGCATGTCTCGTTGTCGTATTGACAACGTGGAAAAGTAGAAAATCGTTCTTCATTAATGGTAAGGGATTTGGCGGCAGTCCGCCATCCCCGTTTTAAGGAACATTTATAAGCTTTTAAAAGCAGGTGTAGTAACATGGACTTAAGCGATGTGAAGGATATCCCCGACAGCTCATTTGCGTTTTGTCGGCATCTGCTATGTTTAAGCCTTTTATTACCAATGAATTATTAGCTTGCTTTTAACGCTGTTCACATCCTGCATAACATGTTACCCTCAGATAGAAAGCATTGCCTTTGCAGCTGCCACGCCCGTGGAAGTTAAACAAGGCTCAATAGTACTTCGAGGAGGATAACTTTCCATTTTACTGCTGCTGTTAAGGTTTACAATGTATGCAACGGCAATGAGCGCTGTTATATGACACGGTACCATGTGAGGTAAGACCGCGAAACTGAATTCGTGAAACTGAAGGTTCCTATTGTTTTCTACATTCAATTACGGCTGCTATGTCTGATTGTCAACACATTTACATTTTTCATCTTAGCGACATGTATTTAAGGTTTATTATTGTATAAGGACGAGGAGAGTTTAACGTAGCGATACATCAGGAATGAATACATCATTGGTATATGTATCTAGGTATGAATCATAGTTTGGAAGGATGTGGGATGGGATACGTGAAATAATGGAAACATTAAAGACTGCATTTGCGTCTAAACATTATGCTTCATTCACCAAGCAAATAACTTCAGCTCACGTCTGATGGGTAATTACGCTTTACACAAGTATGGAACG
>CM067345.1:2829030-2841530 GCA_034190875.2 Urechis unicinctus
TAACCAATGCTGGGCCATTTACTGTAACTATTCAGCCTGGAGAACACCGGGTAATATTGCTGGAAACAGCGCATGTTTATTGCAAACACGGTCCTTGAGGGCATTAATCTATGAGAGTGGCTTTCTAACCTTACATTAATTAACCCGGCCAATTCGATGATATAAGCATAACACAATGATGTTTAACAGACGTGGGTACCTGTGATATAAGCGATATATGCAAGCAATAAAATACAAATATCGATAGGCGCATTAATTATCAACATTAAACCCGTTCCAACGCTAGAGAAACAATTAAAACATCTTCAGCCGCTACACACAGCGCCTGGTACCATCGTCTCATACCTCTGACCGAACCACAACACCAAGTTAAGTTGCATTGACCCACAATAGCAAAAATTATTTAGGTTACTTATTCAAGTTGAACTGCTAATGGAGTAGAGTTCAAACATTTCGTATAAGATTTGTCCTTAAAATACACAGCGAGTTAAAGTTGCTTTTAGTTTCAGCCATTGAATCTCAGATTCTTTCGAAGAGGAAGGGAGAATGATCAACTGTCATTATAAGAATCCAAATCGACTACCATTGATATTATCATTCTTGTTAGTTTGCAATGTCAGATCAAACATTATTTAGCCATCGTTTTCAAATGAACTTTTGCCTACATAGTTGTCACCATCATATTTTTGTGGATATTTAGCGCCGTTATATCAAATGTCGAGTTTGTTTAGTTCTTCCATTACACGTCAGGTTTGTATCATTATGTTTATCATATTTTGCATACAGTTATATGCTGTGCAGTACATGTGATGTATCTATATCAATTAAGAGTTCTTGTGATGTGAAGCGTCGATACACTACAAATACAGAGATGATGAAATAACAAAATTCGGCGGAATAACATATGACGTCCGTTGATGCTTCTACCCTCATTGACTCACATACCATACATCACATGCTTTTATCTAACATGTTATTGGCATATGTACAACAGTCATTGATTGCAATATACAAGGAAAAAACTCATACAATTAAACAATTCTTTGGATTAGTTTTCTGTGTGCCAAGTGGAAATTGTATGTCTTGTAGGGTACATTTTGTTCATGCACATATACAGCATATATGCGGATGGTTCAGTTTTCCGAACAATAATCAATGTTTGATGCATGTGGCAGAATGACGGTGGAATCATATCCTCAGTGACATTGACTTGAATTAATAACCCGAGTTTCATGTAATTTAATTCACAATTGTCAAATCGTTAATGATATGGCGGTATATAGTGGCTCCATATCACATAATTGCCATGGTATGACTGTATTTACTTAGGCTTGCCACAAATCCTCCACACCACTTTATCGCACTTATCTCTGACAGTCTTATTCTTCTTATAGCTTACGATGTACCAAGATAGCCTCTGAAAGCGCAGAGCCAAGCATAATGAAGAATGGGCCAGTTTAAGAACTATCTTTGTCATTATACTCAATAAATTGATAAAAATATTCGTCGATTTCGAAAGATGTTTTTTCCTTCATGCATTTATAAACTACGACCTGGATGACACACGTGGCAGAATGCAATTAATGAAATACTAAGTCCACTAACTCGGTCATATTCATCTCCTTAATCTTGATGTAATTAAACCATACTGGTTATGGTATTGGGGGGGGGGGGTATATGGAATTAAGGTTGCCACTTGACATCAACTGAGTTTTTTCGACCCTAAAGAGTTAAAGAGATTCAGCACCTAACAAATCGCTAAGTCTTGTCTAACAACATAATGTGTGTTGCGATTTCTGAAACATCCTGCCCCGAAAGCATTATTGTACCATAGTTGTAGAGATTGACTGTTGTAAATATTGATGTGACATCAGCCTTTTCTAAAGGTAACCTTTAACCATAAATATTTAGTTGGTGTTATATTCGCATTCGCAATTATTGGCTGCGAAGTTTGGTTGAAAATCTTAATCTCTATGACCTATGACTTTATATTATACTGCCTGATAACCTGAATACTTAATACGCACCGAAATGATATAAACATATGATGTATCGCTTCATATCTCATCAACTATTGACCTTGCTGATCTCTTTATTGTCATGTGGAACATTCATGTGGCATCACTGTTTATTCGAGCAGCAAATATTGAACTTATGCAAACCTATTCAGTTTTGTTCCATTAATAACCTGTCAGCACCTAATCTTACATGACTCGTGGCCTACCGGTGTGAATGCACACAAGCAGCTAGCCATAACAAAATCGAGCAAATTAAGAGTGCACAATCCCGACAATACCATTATGGGTCAAGTGAACGGAATTCAACGAGGATCATATTTTAAATATCCCACTGTATTCTGATACTATTAAAATGCAAGATCGCGAATTGGATTTTGCAGGTGAATATTCTTCAAAACTAACGGACATTACTCAAGTCGAGTGGCACTAGAGCTGACAATCATGATGGGAATAAAGGGTTTATCGCATTAGTCATATGAATGGGTCTTTATACTGAGATGATGTAGTAGCCCATATTGGTTTAGGTTATTGCAATATCCACATGAATGCTTAAGCCTCTCCTGTAGTTTGGTGCTTGTGAAGGTTGTGATAACTGAGAACCAGAACTTTGTCCCTGTTTGCAGTTATCCAAGCTATCGTTACCCCATCAGTAGAGACTTATGTATAGTGTAATATCTCCTGTATTTCCATCAAAGCCTTAAGCATTGTGCTTCTTAATTGATCTAAGGCACTAAGCGGTATTGATACCCTCATGGCCTGTAATGTACAATGTAATTTTGTTTATTAACAAATGAAACGCATGACATACTTTCAAGAGTCATTATTTTTCTCGCTTACATATCAACACGAGCAACGTCCTTGTCCCATACAAAATATATTCAATAATTAACGACACAAAAACAGGGCCTATTTACCTATACGTTTCAATGTATAGAACTTATAACATAAAAGGCTTGTCCCTCTAAATCTGTTCCTCATCTCACCTCACCCACAGTAATAGTTGTTCCGACAGGCGAGAAGACGTCACCCCGGTGACGCCCCACTCGCCAACCTGGGTTTTATCAGCACTACGCTCTGTAGAGCAGGTCCGAAAGACCTACAAGTAATACGCCTTGCACAAACATGCTTGAAATATACGTAAAGAAAAGCATGGTACTATAACATCCAAAGCTTCCTATAGTATCGGGATACCCATATATACCTAGTATGAAGCCCTAAGCAAGCATTAGAATAGGTAATTTGAGGTAAAGGTCAATAGTTTAACCGGGCTCTTCAATTTGAAAAGGATCTAATTGGTCGTGTGCCTGAATCTACGAGCATGTTTATCTACACATATAAATACATATATATGTATTTATATATATGCTTATATATAGATATGCTATATGTATATATATACATATATATATATATATATATATATATATATATATATTTATATATATATATATATATATATATATATATATATATATATATATATATATATATATATATTCATACATCCATGCCTACATAGATACATACATACATATATGCATGCATTTTTATACATGCATACATACATTCAGACATACATACATACATACATACATATATACATGCATTCATTCATTCATTCATTCATTCATTCATTCATTCATACATACATATATACATACATACATACATACATAAGGACATACATACATATAAACATGCTTACAAACATATATACATGCATACATATATACATACATACATACATACATCCATACATATATGCATACATGCATACATATATACTTACATACATACATACATACATACATACATACATACATACATACATACATACATACATACATACATACATACATACATACATACATACATACATACATACATACATACATACATACATACATACATACATACATACATACATACATACATACATACATACATACATACATACATACATACATACATACATACATACATACATACATACATACATACATACATACATACATACATACATACATACATACATACATACATGCATACATACATACATACATACATACATACATACATACATACATACATACATACATACATACATACATACATACATACATACATACATACATACATACATACATACATACATACATACATACATACATACATACTTACATGCATACATGCATACATACATACATATACTGGGTACGCGCGTTTCAATTTCAGAAGTGAGTGTCGTTTTAGTCGCACAATAATCAGCTCATATTTTACCACTAATACTTATATTAGCTTCCCACATCTTTTCTTTATGCACGTGTCGTTTTCCCATCTTTTCCGTCGGCATGAGTCGTTTTGTCACCTTTTACCTCGGCACATTTGAATCAACCGACATTTTATTTCCAAGTGGGTACGTTTATAATAGCGCGTACTTGTTTATGACTAGTTAAGTTGTATATATATTATCAACTGAGATAATTAGGTGTAATTGCTAAAAACGGATAGATGACGTTGGTTTAGGAAAGAAGACTAATGGAGTGGCCACGTTTTGAAATGACATTCTTTGTTTAATTAAAGAGAAGCAGGTGCATTTAGCCTTTGATCCATATGGCCATTATCCGATGACATATTGCTGTTCAGGCTAGGGTTAATAGGGTAAAGGGAAGTTTAAGATATTAATAAAGTGAAAAGGATTGTACAGTAATAGCTGTTCCGAGAGGCAAGAAGACGTCACCCCTAAGACGCCCCCTCGCCAACCCGGGTGTTATCAGCAATATGCTCTGTAGAGCAGGTCCGAAATACTTACGAGAGATACGCCTTGCACGACCATGCTTGAAATATACGCCATGAAAAGCATTGTTCTATAGAATTGATCCAATGCTTCCTATAGTATCGCGATACACAAAATACACCGTGTATGAAGCCCTATGCAAGCATTAGAATAAGTTATTCAACATAAAAGTCAATAGTTTAACCGGGCTCGTCAACTTGAAAAGGATCTAATAGCCCGTGTGCCTGAATCTACGATCATGTTTATCTACATATATAAATGCATAAATATATATATATATATATATATAGATATATATATATATATATATATGATATATATATATATATATATATATATATATATATATATATAGATATATATATATATATATATATATATATATATATATATATATATATATACCGTATATTCCCTTATTGGCGCCCCCGGGGCTGTACATTTTGGAAAGGGGTGGGGGCGTTTATAAAGCGTCAAAAATCGATAACATTTACTTCATGTTTAAGTCTTATATACCAAACAAACAGTGTTAACAGTTATCAACGTGTTACTATAGCAGTTTATGTGTTAATGTGTGTCAGAATAGTGAAAGTTTGAGAATATAGAAGGATGAATTAATAAATTTTTATCTTTTCTTTAAAACTGAAGGGGGGCGTTAATTAGGGGAGGGGCGTTAATTAGAGAATATACGGTATATATATATATATATATATATATAAATATATATAAATATATATATATATTTATATATAAATATATATATATATATCTATATGTATATAAATTTATATATTCGAATTTATCAATATGGCTTTATAGGCATATTATGTATATATATATATACATATATATATATATATATATATATATATATATATATATATATATATATAAATAAACATATTGTTATACATATTAACATGTTTATATGATATATATATGTACATATGCATATATATTTGGAAATTTGCGTTAATATAACCATATATATATATAATGTTTTATGTATGTATGTATACACGTGTGTATAGATATAAACATGCATATTAATTCATATGTATATACATTTATGTATGTATGGGTATGTATATTTATAGATATATTTATATTTATATATATATAATAATATATGTATATGTATGCATATTTGTAACTTATGTTTATATACATATATACACACATACGAATATATGAGCATATGTGTATATTTATTTATATATCTATATATATTTATACATTTATATATGTATGCACATACGTACATTCATTTGTATATACATACATCGATACATACATGCATAGATATATTCATGCATACATACATTCATACATACATAGATACATACATACATGCGTACATATACTCATGCATATTTATGAACTTGCATACATACATACATGCACACATACATTCATATATACATGAATTCATTCATACATACATACATTTATACATTCTTGCATACTTACAAACATATATACGTACATACATACATATAGACATACATACATATAGAAATGCTTACATTCATACATACACATATACATACATTCATACATACATACATACATACATACATACATACATACATACATACATACATACATACATACATACATACATACATACATACATACATACATACATACATACATACATACATACATACATACATACATACATACATACATACATACATACATACATACATACATACATACATACATATATACATACATACATACATACGTTCATACATACATGCATACATACATGCATACATGCTTTATTAATGAGAGTTAGAATATGTATACATTGTACAACAGCACTGTCTACCGATGTGTTAATACAAACTACGAGTAAAACGTTAATGTGGCTTGCATGGCTTAAAAAAATGAAACATGCAATGTGTCAGAAAAAGTCTTCACCATTCTTATTCTGTGAATCTCTACTCTATGAGGGTATGTTTTCCTTTGTGCCTGTCTTCTGCTACCTAGCAGCAGCTTTCACAGCTAATTGCTAATAGATAAGTATAAGGATTTTTAGCAGAATATCTAGTGCTGTGTTTTACGATCTGAACGGTCGTCGGCTTAAAGGCTCCAAGGCCAAAACATGAATTATATGTCAAGGATGCAATACGGAACCGTCATAATCGCAGATGAATAATACCATTTGAAGTGATTAAGGTGGGGGTGGCAGGGAGCATGAGATCCCGCTATGAGCTTCTGCTAAAAATGCCTTCATAACCAATGCTGGGCCATTTATTGTAACTATACAGCCGAGAGAACACCGGGTAATCTGCTTGTTTATCCTATTTGACCTCTTGCTGGAAACTGCGTTTGTTTATTGTGACAACATTCCGTGAGGGCCTTAACATACGAAAGTGGCTTGCTAACCTTACATTGATCAACCCGGCCAATTCGATGATATTAGCATAAAAAAATGATGTTTGAAAGATATGATATTAGCGATATGTTTCGAAACTTATATGCTAGCAATAACATACGAATACCTTTTGGTGTAATATTCAGGTTTTGTGTGATACATTTGTAAAATGCCAGCTCTTAACAGTCGAAATCATTCCAATAACGAATCAGAAACCATAAATATACCTTTCATACCCTTATATGATTTACAATTATGGCCAAACAAGACCTTATGGTGGTTGGTGCAGTCGATAGTGCCTTGCCAATGGTCATCAACTGACTGCTAATGGAGTAAAAACATTACGTTTAAATACACAGCGAGCTAACCTTTAACCATGAATAATTAGACTGTGTTATATTCGCATTCGTAATGAGAGACCTCGAATTTAATCCGCTACGCGGCGCTACGAAGCAATGCGTTTCCTCGCCTTTTTCCGATATTCAAATAAACACAGTTTACCATAGAAGGTTGCGCAACATCGTTATTTTTTATTGAAACCTTTCGAGTTATATCGTTGATTAGATTGGAGCAAATCATCACTGATGGATAAGTACAGCCGTCTGACAGCAAATGAAAATAAAGCTGAAGAAACGAAATGCGAAGCTTTGCGAGCGAACAATTTAACTCATTGAAATGTGAGTTTCTTAGGCAATGATCCGTAGATTTTGTGTTTACGGTGGGATGACCCAATTCCTTCCATTTAATAACCCTGTCCTTTTTCTTAATGATTGTTCTGATACTACTATTTCGTCCCCGCCCCACTTCGATCAAATTATCTGACGCTGTTGTTTTTAAATATCCAGAACACTGGGTTAGCGCTTCCTACTCCGACCCCATCCTCAATGAAGGCATCACTCACATCACATAAGCTCAGTGCCAAGAAGTGAAGGATACAACTTTAGGACAAGCTCATAATAAAGCTTGGCACTTAGAAAGGTGTAATAGACTGTAGTCCTCCCAGTTTGGCAATTATCAAATCAGACTTGGTCCGTATGGCGTCGTAAGTCACTAACCCGCGTCAACCAGATTCGGTCCAAAACCATTGACCACGGTATCCGTTATGTGGCTCTGAGGAAATATGCAGGAGTTGACTGGGACCGAAGTCAAGTCATGTGGGATTGTAGTGTCCCAAACTCACCCCTATCAGATGGGGTTGATGACATGATTGTTGAAGTCAAGTGTCCCTACAGTACCAGGGACAAACCAGTCATTCCTGTGACGGTGCCATACCTGGTCAGCGAGAACAACCAGCTCACCATTAACAGCCAACATGTCTACTATTTCCAAATTCACGGCCAGTTGTTTTTCACGATTCATTAAGCACATAAAACGTGTGTATTTAAACCTTTAATCAATGCTGACTGTCGGATGTCAACTACTAAGAGATGTGAATAGTTCATAGACAGCACGAACAAATTATCACTGACGGGCCTGGAATCAGTAATATATTATCTGTCGTAAATTAAACTTATCGCAAAGAGTAGCTAAGATGTCAGCTTATTATACGAAAAAAGTGGGTTGATTGGAACAGTATTCAAACAATTGCAATAAATTATGTACAATCGGATAATGCGCAACGACATAGTAAGTTGACTTCTAGTTTGTCTTCGTCACTATATACTCTAAATGGACTTTAGTATCCCCATAGTGTATCCAGTTTTCTTACTTGCTGTTATAAATTTATTTAATTTTCAACCGTTTTTTGTTTATATTTTTACTTTAAACGACATTATTAACCTTAACGCCAACTGGCAACTAAAATGGCTGCTTCACCATCAAAAATTTCTCCCCCAACAGCATTTCTTTGTGATCCGATGACATAAACTTATGGAGCAGGAACAGACGAACTTAAACTCAACAGTGTTGTCAAACGTCACCGCTTACTACAAAATGATGATGACAGTGCATTAAATAGTTTTCAAATAAACCTTTGGATTTGAATCACGCGTGGTTGTTGGCCGCGATTTAGTTAAACAATATCACTGGAATAAAATCAGACACAAACTCAACCAGCTTACTATAAATGACTGCAACGTTGTATGGTCGTATGGTAACGTTGTCTCTATGCTCAGTCTACCTACCATTGAATGTGATTGTAATGGTAATATTCTTTCAACAACGAGGTGATATCGCAACGGTGATTGTTGAGGATGATTGTGATACTTGGACAGCTCCCCTTAAGTACCAGCGCCCACTTGGACCCGTTGCCCAAACCGGGCTGCGAAACCCACGCCTCTGGGACGAAGGTCCAGCGCCGTACTGTTTGGCAACCGGGTCTTGTGCATCCCCTTTCAGAGATGGGATCGCCATTAAACGTGATCATCCGAGTCACGGGGAGCCAATCAGCTTTTCATATCTTGGTATCGAACCCACAACCCAGGGGTTGAAAGGTGACGCAGTTCACCACTACACCATGGGAACAGGCTTAACTGACATTAAAATCGTCAGGTGTTATATTGAATGGCTCCATTCGCTGTGATGCGCAAATTGCGCAAATTGTGCCCATTTTTAAGCTCCAGTGGACAATAATGGGTTATGCTTTATTGACGAGTGTTACAAAATGTATGCTTTATCATTCTACAACAACACAACAACACTGTCTACTACAGGTGTTAACACAAACTAGAAGTAATACGTTAATGTGCCCGGTATGGCTCGCAAAAATGAAACATGCAATGTGACATAAGAAGCCTTCACCATTCCTATTCTGTACAATATTGTTAACAATATCCTCTCTGTTTGTCTGTCTTCTTCTACCTAACGGCAGCGGTCGTCGGCCAAAACGTGAATTATATATCATGGAATTACCACCGAACTGATATTTACAGTAATTTAAGTGGGGGCGGCAGGGATCATTAGATCCCGTTATGAACTGCGGCTGAAAATGCCTTTATAACCAATGCTGGGCCATTTACTGTAACTATTCAGCCTAGAGAACACCGGGTAATATTGCTGGAAACTGCGCTTGATTATTGCAAACACGGTCCTTGAGGGTTTTAATCTATGAGAGTGGCTTTCTAACCTTACATTAATTAACCCGGCCAATTCGATGATATTAGCATAACACAATGATGTTTAACAGACGTGGGTACCTGTGATATAAGCGATATATGCAAGCAATAAAATACAAATATCGATAGGCGCATTAATTATCAACATTAAACCCGTTCCAACGCTAGAGAAACAATTTAAAACATCTTCAGCCGCTACACACAGATCCTGGTACCATCGTCTCATACCTCTGACCGAACCACAACACCAAGTTAAGTTGCATTGACCCACAATAGCAAAAATTATTTAGGTTACTTATTCAAGTTGAATGTGATAAATCAACTGCTAATGGAGTAGAGTTCAAACATTTCGTATAAGATTTGTCCTTAAATACCCAGCGAGTTAAAGCTGCTTTTAGTTTCAGCCATTGAATCTCAGATTCTTTCGAAGAGGAAGGGAGAATGATCAACTGTCATTATAAGAATCCAAATCGACTACCATTGATATTATCATTCTTGTTAGTTTGCAATGTCAGATCAAACATTATTTAGCCATCGTTTTCAAATGAACTTTTGCCTACATAGTTGTCACCATCATATTTTGTGGATATTTAGCGCCGTTATATCAAATGTCGAGTTTGTTTAGTTCTTCCATTACACGTCAGGTTTGTATCATTATGTTTATCATATTTTGCATACAGTTATATGCTGTGCAGTACATGTGATGTATCTATATCAATTAAGAGTTCTTGTGATGTGAAGCGTCGATACACTACAAATACAGAGATGATGAAATAACAAAATTCGGCGGAATAACATATGACGTCCGTTGATGCTTCTACCCTCATTGACTCACATACCATACATCACATGCTTTTATCTAACATGTTATTGGCATATGTACAACAGTCATTGATTGCAATATACAAGGAAAAAACTCATACAATTAAACAATTCTTTGGATTAGTTTTCTGTGTGCCAAGTGGAAATTGTATGTCTTGTAGGGTACATTTTGTTCATGCACATATACAGCATATATGCGGATGGTTCAGTTTTCCTAACAATAATCAATGTTTGATGCATGTGGCAGAATGACGGTGGATACATATCCTCAGAGACATTGACTAGAATTAATAACCCGAGTTTCATGTAATTTAATTCACAATTGTCAAATCGTTAATGATAAGGCGGTATATAGTGGCTCCATATCACATAATTGCCATGGTATGACTGTATTTACTTAGGCTTGCCACAAATCCTCCACACCACTTTATCGCACTTATCTCTGACAGTCTTATTCTTCTTATAGCTTACGATGTACCAAGATAGCCTCTGAAAGCGCAGAGCCAAGCATAATGAAGAATGGGCCAGTTTAAGAACTATCTTTGTCATTATAGTCAATAAATTGATAAAAATATTCGTCGATTTCGAAAGAGGTTTTTTTCTTCGTGCATTTATAAACTACGTCCTGGATGACACACGTGGCAGAATGCAATTAATGAAATACTAAGTCCACTAACTCGGTCATATTCATCTCCTTAATCTTGATGTAATTGAACCATACTGGTTATGGTATTGGGGGGGGGGGTATATGGACTTAAGGTTGCCACTTGACATCAACTGAGTTTTTCCGACCCTAAAGAGTTAAGGAAATTCAGCATCTAACAAATCGCTAAGCCTTGTCTAACAACATAATGTGTGTTGCGATTTCTGAAATATCCTGCCCCGAAAGCATTATTGTACCATAGTTGTAGAGATTGGCTGTTGTAAATATTGATCTGACATCAGCCTTTTCTTAAGCTAACCTTTAACCATAAATAATTAGTCGGTGTTATATTCGCATTCGCAATTATTGGCTGCGATAATGTTATTGGCATATGTACAACAGTCATTGATTGCAATATACAAGGAAAAAGCTTTCTGTGTGCCAAGTGGAAATTGTATGTCTTGTAGGGTACATTTTGTTCATGCACATATATAGCATATATGCGGATGGTTCAGTTTTCCGAACAATAATCAATGTTTGATGCATGTGGCAGAATGACGGTGGATACATATCCTCAGTGACATTGACTAGAATTAATAACCCGAGTTCCATGCAATTTAATTCACAATTGTCAAATCGTTAATGATAAGGCGGTATATAGTGGCTCCTGTTGTACATATTGATGTGACATCAGCCTTTTCTTAAGCTAACCTTTAACCATAAATAATTAGTCGGTGTTATATTTGCATTCGCAATTATTGCTGCGAAGTTTGGTTGAAAA
>CM067345.1:2846530-2864030 GCA_034190875.2 Urechis unicinctus
TACATACATACATACATGCATACATGCTTTATTAATGAGAGTTAGAATGTGTATACATTGTACAACAGCACTGTCTACCGATGTGTTAATACAAACTACGAGTAATACGTTAATGTGGCTTGCATGGCTTTGAAAAATAAAACATGCAATGTGTCAGAAAAAGTCTTCACCATTCCTATTCTGTGAATCTCTACTCTATGAGGGTATGTTTTCCTTTGTGCCTGTCTTCTGCTACCTAGCAGCAGCTTTCACAGCTAATTGCTAATAGATAAATGTAAGGATTTTTAGCAGAATATCTAGTGCTGTGTTTTACGATCTGAACGGTCGTCGGCTAAAAGGCTCCAAGGCCAAAACATGAATTATATGTCAAGGATGTAATACGGAACCGTTATAATCGCAGATGAATAATACCATTTGCAGTGATTAAGGTGGGGGTGGCAGAGAGCATGAGATCCCGCTATGAGCTTCTGCTAAAAATGCCTTCATAACCAATGCTGGGCCATTTATTGTAACTATTCAGCCTAGAGAACACCGGGTAATCTCCTGGTTTATCCTATTTGACCTCTTGCTGGAAACTGCGTTTGTTTATTGTGAAAACATTCCGTGAGGGCCTTAACATACGAAAGTGGCTTGCTAACCTTACGTTAATCGACCCGGCCAATTCGATGATATTAGCATTTAAAAATGATGTTTGAAAGATATGATATTAGCGATATGTTTCGAAACTTATATGCTAGCAATAACATACGAATACCTTTTGGTGTAGTCATCCACATAAAGCCCGCTACACACAGCGCCTGGTAACATCGCCTTACACCTCTAACTGCATCACAGCACGCAGGTGAGCGACCGAAAATAATAACTTAATTTTAGGTTATTTATTCAGGTTTTGTGTGATACATTTGTAAAATGCCAGCTCTTAACAGTCGAAATCATTCCAATAACGAATCAGAAACCATAAATAAACCTTTCATACCCTTATATGATTTACAATAATGGCCAAACAAGACCTTATGGTGGTTGGTGCAGTCGATAGTGCCTTGCCAATGGTCATCAACTGACTGCTAATGGAGTAAAAACATTACGTTTAAATACACAGCGAGCTAACCTTTAACCATGAATAATTAGACTGTGTTATATTCGCATTCGTAATGAGAGACCTCGAATTTAATCCGCTACGCGGCGCTACGAAGCAATGCGTTTCCTCGCCTTTTTCCGATATTCAAATAAACACAGTTTACCATAGAAGGTTGCGCAACATCGTTATTTTTTATTGAAACCTTTCGAGTTATATCGTTGATTAGATTGGAGCAAATCTGACAGCAATTGAAAATAAAGCTGAAGAAACGAAATGCGAAGCTTTGCGCGCGAACAATTTAACTCATTGAAAGGTGAGTTTCTTAGGCAATGATCCGTAGATTTTGTGTTTTACGTTGGGATGACCCAATTCCTTCCATTTAATAACCCTGTCCTTTTTCTTAATGATTGTTCTGATACTACTATTTCGTCCCCGCCCCACTTCGATCAAATTATCTGAAGCTGTTGTTTTTAAATATCCAGAACACTGGGTTAGCGTTTCCTACTCCGACCCCACCCTCAATGAAGGCATCACTAAAATTACTTAAGCTCAGTGCCAAGAAGTGAAGGATACAACTTTAGGACAAGCTCATAATAAATCTTGGCACTTAGAAAGGTGTAATAGACTGTAGTCCTCCCAGTTTGGCAATTATCAAATCAGACTTGGTCCGTATGGCGTCGTAAGTCACTGACCCGCGTCAACCAGATTCGGTCCAAAACCATTGACCACGGTATCCGTTATGTGGCTCTGAGGAAATATGCAGGAGTTGAATAGGACCGAAGTCAAGTCATGTGGGATTGTAGTGTCCCAAACTCACCCCTATCAGATGGGGTTGATGACATGATTGTTGAAGTCAAGTGTCCCTACAGTACCAGGGACAAACCAGTCATTCCTGTGTCGGTGCCATACCTGGTCAGCGAGAACAACCAGCTCACCATTAACAGCCAACATGTCTACTATTTCCAAACTCACGGCCAGTTGTTTTGCACGAACAGTCAACTTTGTCATCTTGTTGTGTTTTCGTCTCAGAGTATGGAGACCAGTCATTCCTGTGTCGGTGCCATACCTGGTCAGCGAGAACAACCAGCTCACCATTAACAGCCAACATGTCTACTATTTCCAAATTCACGGCCAGTTGTTTTGCACGAACAGTCAACTTTGTCATCTTGTGGTGTTTACGTCTCAGAGTATGGAGATTGTACCAGTTACCCATGACAATGAGTTTATTACGACTATGATTTCAAAGTCAGAGGTGTTTTTCAGGGACTATTTCAAAGATGCTACACTTGATTCAATGTTTTTTCACAATTCCTCTTACTGAGTAGTCTTGTGCACTGATTTCTTTTTTCTTTAAGGAATCGTTTACCTGCTTATTATTTGTGGTGGAATGTATAATAAACTCTTGAAACTTGGAGAATACAAAGTATTTTAATTGAATTATAACAAATTAACCCATTGGAGGTTCCACAGTCACTTATTCAATGAAAGGGGCAACCATAAATAGGGTGAAAAATAATGTACTGTCGAAAGTTACATAGCATATAACAAACAAAGATTATGTCAGAGGAAGGTTTTTCCCAATCCTATTATCCGCTCAATGTGCACCCTCTTGCTAGAGATCCTCCGGTCTCTCTGCACCACTTTCCCTGTCAGCCGATTCTTCTTACTGAAAAAGGTTGGTATATTTACGGTGACATCATAGGGAGCAAATAAGTCCTGCATGACAAAGCCCTTGTCAGCCATTACCGAGTCACCCTGGTCCCACATTTCTGGTAGTATGACTTGGCCAGTTCTCCGTCGCGGCCATCTCGTTTCACCGCGTTTTCGGAGATGCTCGTTCACTACGCACAGCACATTGACAGTGACAGCTTTACCTTAAATGTCATCACCATCAATATGTTATGACTGCGTGACGTAGAGCGAGAAATTTAATTCGTCGAAATGAAACAAAATCTCTTATATACGCGTAAACCGCGAAGTAAGCGCTTAACATCGAGATTGCGACCGCATTACTCTGTGCCGCCGCAGAGCAATGTGTTTTGCTAACAATCTTAATCGCTATGACCTATGACTTAATGTTATACTGCACGATAACTTTAATGCACAGTACGCACCAAAAAACATCAACATATGGCATATCGTTTCATATCTCATGTACAATTGACCTAGCTGACTTCTTAGTTGTCCTATGGAATATTAAGGCACTAAGCGGTATTGATACCCTCATGGCCTGTAATGTACAATGTAATTTTGTTTATTAACAAATGAAACGCATGACATACTTTCAAGAGTCATTATTTTTCTCGCTTACATATCAACACGAGCAATGTCCTTTTCCCATACAAAATATATTCAATAATTAACGACACAAAAAACAGGGCCTATTTACCTATACGTTTCAATGTATAGAACTTATAACATAAAAGGCTTGTCCCTCTTAATCTGTTCCTCATCTCACCCCACCCACAGTAATAGTTGTTCCGACAGGCGAGAAGACGTCACCCCGGTGACGCCCCACTCGCCAACCTGGGTTTTATCAGCACTACGCTCTGTAGAGCAGGTCCGAAAGACCTACAAGTAATACGCCTTGCACAAACATGCTTGAAATATACGTAAAGAAAAGCATGGTACTATAACATCCAAAGCTTCCTATAGTATCGGGATACCCATATATACCTAGTATAAAGCCCTAAGCAAGCATAAGAATAGGTAATTTGAGGTAAAGGTCAATAGTTTAACCGGGCTCTTCAATTTGAAAAGGATCTAATTGGCCGTGTGCCAGAATCTACGAGCATGCTTATCTACACATATAAATACATATATATGTATTCATATATATGCTTATATATCGATATGCTATATGTATATATATATATATATATATATATATATATATATATATATATATATATATATATATATATATATATAGATATATATATATATATATATTTATATATATTTATATATTCATACATCCATGCCTACATAGATACATACATACATATATGCATGCATTTTTATATACATGCATACATACATTCAGACAGACAGACATACATACATACATACATACATACATACATACATACATACATACATACATACATACATACATACATACATACATACATACATACATACATACATACATACATACATACATACATACATATATACATGCATTCATTCATTCATTCATACATACATATATACATACATACATACATACGGACATACATACATATAAACATGCTTTCATTCATATACATTCATTACATACATACATACATACATGCATACATACATACATACATACATACATACATACATACATACATACATACATGACAGACATACATACATACATACATACATACATACATACATACATACATACATACATACATACATACATACATACATACATACATACATACATACACATACATACATACATACATACATACATACATACATACATACATACATACATACATACATACATACATACATACATACATACATACATACATACATACATACATACATACATACATACACATACATACATACATACATACATGCATACATACATACATACATACATACATACATACATACATACATACATACATACATACATACATACATACATACATACATACATACATACATACATACATACATACATACATACATACATACATACATACATACATACATACATACATACATACATACATACATACATACATACATACATACATACATACATACATACATACATACATACATACATACATACATACATACTTACATGCATACATGCATACATACATACATACATATACTGGGTACTCGCGTTTCAATTTCAGCAGTGAGTGTCGTTTTAGTCGCACAATAATCAGCTCATATTTTACCACTAATACTTATATTAGCTTCCCACATCTTTTCTTTATGCACGTGTCGTTTTCCCACCTTTTCCGTCGGCATGAGTCGTTTTGTCACCTTTTACCTCGGCACATTTTAATCAACCGACATTTTATTTCCAAGTGGGTACGTTTATAATAGCGCGTACTTGTTTATGGCTAGTTAAGTTGTATATATATTATCAACTGAGATAATTAGGTGTAATTGCCAAAAACGGACAGATGACGTTGGTTTAGGAAAGAAGACTAATGGAGTGGCCACGTTTTGAAATGACATCCTTTGTTTAATTAAAGAGAAGCAGGTGCATTTAGCCTTTGATCCATATAGCCATTATGCGATGACATATTGCTGTTCAGGCTAGGGTTAATAGGGTAAAGGGAAGTTTTAGATATTAATAAAGTGAAAAGGATTGTACTTGCTATAACTGTCCTCATCTCATCCCACTCACAGTAATAGCTGTTCCGAGAGGCAAGAAGACGTCATCCCTAAGACGCCCCCTCGCCAACCCGGGTGTTATCAGCAATATGCTCTGTAGAGCAGGTCCGAAAGACTTACGAGAGATACGCCTTGCACAAACCATGCTTGAAATATACGCCATGAAAGCATTGTTCTATAGAATTGATCCAATGCTTCCTATAGTATCGCGATACACAAAAAATACACCGTGTATGAAGCCCTATGCAAGCATTAAAATAAGTTATTCAACATAAAAGTCAATAGTTTAACCGGGCTCTTCAACTTGAAAAGGATCTAATAGCCCGTGTGCCTGAATCTACGATCATGTTTATCTACATATATAAATGCATATATATATATATATATATATATATATATATATATATATATATATATATATATATATATATATATATATATATATATATATATATATATATATATATATATATATATATATATATATATATATATATATATATATATATATACCGTATATTCCCTTATTGGCGCCCCCGGGGCTTTACATTTTGGAAAGGGGTTGGGGGCGTTTATAAAGCGTCAAAAATCGATAACATTTACTTCATGTTTAAGTCTTATATACCCAAAAAACAGTGTTAACAGTTATCAACGTGTTACTAAAGCAGTTTATGTGTTAATGTGTGTCAGTATAGTGAGAGTTTGAGAATATAAAAGGATGAATTAATAAATTTATGGTAAGTCATTATTTTATCTTTTCGTTAAAACTGAAGGGGGGGGGGCGTTAATTAGGGGAGGGGCGTTAATTAGAGAATATACGGTATATATATATATATATATATATATATATATATATATATATATATATATATATATATATATATATATAAATATATATAAATATATATATATATTTATATATAGATATATATATATGTATATAAATTTATATATTCGAATTTATCAATATGGCTTTATAGGCATATTTATGTATGTATATATATATATATATATATATTTTATATATATATATATATATATATATATATATATATAAACATATTGTTACACATATTAACATGTTTATATGATATATATATGTACATATGCATATATATTTGGAAATTTGCATTAATGTAACCAAATATATATATAATGTTTTATGTATGTATGCATACATGTGTGTATAGATATAAACATGCATATTAATTCATATGTATATATACATTTATGTATGTATGGGTATGTATATTTATAGATATATATATTTATATATATATAATAATATATGTATATGTATGCATATTTGTAAATTATGTTTATATACATATATACACACATACGAATATATGAGCATATGTGTATATTTATTTAAATATCTATATATATTTATACATTTATATATGTATGCACATACGTACATTCATATGTATATACATACATCGATACATACATGCATAGATATATTCATGCATACATACATTCATACATACATAGATACATACATACATGCGTACATATACTCATGCATATTTATAAACTTGCATACATACATACATTCACACATACATTCATATATACATGAATTCATTCATACATACATACATATATACATTCATGCATACTTACAAACATATATACGTACATACATACATATAGACATACATACATATAGAAATGCTTACATTCATACATACACACATACATACATTCATACATACATACATACATACATACATACATACATACATACATACATACATACATACATACATACATACATACATACATACATACATACATACATACATACGTACATACATACATACATACATACATACATGCATACATACATACATACATACATGCATACATGCTTTATTAATGAGAGTTAGAATGTGTATACATTGTACAACAGCACTGTCTACCGATGTGTTAATACAAACTACGAGTAATACGTTAATGTGGCTTGCATGGCTTTAAAAAATAAAACATGCAATGTGTCAGAAAAAGTCTTCACCATTCCTATTCTGTGAATCTCTACTCTATGAGGGTATGTTTTCCTTTGTGCCTGTCTTCTGCTACCTAGCAGCAGCTTTCACAGCTAATTGCTAATAGATAAATGTAAGGATTTTTAGCAGAATATCTAGTGCTGTGTTTTTACGATCTGAACGGTCGTCGGCTAAAAAAGGCTCCAAGGCCAAAACATGAATTATATGTCAAGGATGTAATACGGAACCGTTATAATCGCAGATGAATAATACCATTTGCAGTGATTAAGGTGGGGGGTGGCAGAGAGCATGAGATCCCGCTATGAGCTTCTGCTAAAAATGCCTTCATAACCAATGCTGGGCCATTTATTGTAACTATTCAGCCTAGAGAACACCGGGTAATCTCCTGGTTTATCCTATTTGACCTCTTGCTGGAAAACTGCGTTTGTTTATTGTGAAAACATTCCGTGAGGGCCTTAACATACGAAAGTGGCTTGCTAACCTTACGTTAATCGACCCGGCCAATTCGATGATATTAGCATTTAAAAATGATGTTTGAAAGATATGATATTAGCGATATGTTTCGAAACTTATATGCTAGCAATAACATACGAATACCTTTTGGTGTAGTCATCCACATAAAGCCCGCTACACACAGCGCCTGGTAACATCGCCTTACACCTCTAACTGCATCACAGCACGCAGGTGAGCGACCGAAAATAATAACTTAATTTTAGGTTATTTATTCAGGTTTTTGTGTGATACATTTGTAAAATGCCAGCTCTTAACAGTCGAAATCATTCCAATAACGAATCAGAAACCATAAATAAACCTTTCATACCCTTATATGATTTACAATAATGGCCAAACAAGACCTTATGGTGGTTGGTGCAGTCGATAGTGCCTTGCCAATGGTCATCAACTGACTGCTAATGGAGTAAAAACATTACGTTTAAATACACAGCGAGCTAACCTTTAACCATGAATAATTAGACTGTGTTATATTCGCATTCGTAATGAGAGACCTCGAATTTAATCCGCTACGCGGCGCTACGAAGCAATGCGTTTCCTCGCCTTTTTCCGATATTCAAATAAACACAGTTTACCATAGAAGGTTGCGCAACATCGTTATTTTTTATTGAAACCTTTCGAGTTATATCGTTGATTAGATTGGAGCAAATCTGACAGCAATTGAAAATAAAGCTGAAGAAACGAAATGCGAAGCTTTGCGCGCGAACAATTTAACTCATTGAAAGGTGAGTTTCTTAGGCAATGATCCGTAGATTTTGTGTTTACGTTGGGATGACCCAATTCCTTCCATTTAATAACCCTGTCCTTTTTCTTAATGATTGTTCTGATACTACTATTTCGTCCCCGCCCCACTTCGATCAAATTATCTGAAGCTGTTTGTTTTTTTAAATATCCAGAACACTGGGTTAGCGTTTCCTACTCCGACCCCACCCTCAATGAAGGCATCACTAAAATTACTTAAGCTCAGTGCCAAGAAGTGAAGGATACAACTTTAGGACAAACAAGCTCATAATAAATCTTGGCACTTAGAAAGGTGTAATAGACTGTAGTCCTCCCAGTTTGGCAATTATCAAATCAGACTTGGTCCGTATGGCGTCGTAAGTCACTGACCCGCGTCAACCAGATTCGGTCCAAAACCATTGACCACGGTATCCGTTATGTGGCTCTGAGGAAATATGCAGGAGTTGAATAGGACCGAAGTCAAGTCATGTGGGATTGTAGTGTCCCAAACTCACCCCTATCAGATGGGGTTGATGACATGATTGTTGAAGTCAAGTGTCCCTACAGTACCAGGGACAAACCAGTCATTCCTGTGTCGGTGCCATACCTGGTCAGCGAGAACAACCAGCTCACCATTAACAGCCAACATGTCTACTATTTCCAAACTCACGGCCAGTTGTTTTGCACGAACAGTCAACTTTGTCATCTTGTTGTGTTTTCGTCTCAGAGTATGGAGACCAGTCATTCCTGTGTCGGTGCCATACCTGGTCAGCGAGAACAAACCAGCTCACCATTAACAGCCAACATGTCTACTATTTCCAAATTCACGGCCAGTTGTTTTGCACGAACAGTCAACTTTGTCATCTTGTGGTGTTTACGTCTCAGAGTATGGAGATTGTACCAGTTACCCATGACAATGAGTTTATTACGACTATGATTTCAAAGTCAGAGGTGTTTTTTCAGGGACTATTTCAAAGATGCTACACTTGATTCAATGTTTTTTCACAATTCCTCTTACTGAGTAGTCTTGTGCACTGATTTCTTTTTTCTTTAAGGAATCGTTTACCTGCTTATTATTTGTGGTGGAATGTATAATAAACTCTTGAAACTTGGAGAATACAAAGTATTTTAATTGAATTATAACAAATTAACCCATTGGAGGTTCCACAGTCACTTATTCAATGAAAGGGGCAACCATAAATAGGGTGAAAAATAATGTACTGTCGAAAGTTACATAGCATATAACAAACAAAGATTATGTCAGAGGAAGGTTTTTCCCAATCCTATTATCCGCTCAATGTGCACCCTCTTGCTAGAGATCCTCCGGTCTCTCTGCACCACTTTCCCTGTCAGCCGATTCTTCTTACTGAAAAAGGTTGGTATATTTACGGTGACATCATAGGGAGCAAATAAGTCCTGCATGACAAAGCCCTTGTCAGCCATTACCGAGTCACCCTGGTCCCACATTTCTGGTAGTATGACTTGGCCAGTTCTCCGTCGCGGCCATCTCGTTTCACCGCGTTTCGGAGATGCTCGTTCACTACGCACAGCACATTGACAGTGACAGCTTTACCTTAAATGTCATCACCATCAATATGTTATGACTGCGTGACGTAGAGCGAGAAATTTAATTCGTCGAAATGAAACAAAATCTCTTATATACGCGTAAACCGCGAAGTAAGCGCTTAACATCGAGATTGCGACCCGCATTACTCTGTGCCGCCGCAGAGCAATGTGTTTTGCTAACAATCTTAATCGCTATGACCTATGACTTAATGTTATACTGCACGATAACTTTAATGCACAGTACGCACCAAAAAACATCAACATATGGCATATCGTTTCATATCTCATGTACAATTGACCTAGCTGACTTCTTAGTTGTCCTATGGAATATTAAGGCACTAAGCGGTATTGATACCCTCATGGCCTGTAATGTACAATGTAATTTTGTTTATTAACAAATGAAACGCATGACATACTTTCAAGAGTCATTATTTTTCTCGCTTACATATCAACACGAGCAATGTCCTTTTCCCATACAAAATATATTCAATAATTAACGACACAAAAACAGGGCCTATTTACCTATACGTTTCAATGTATAGAACTTATAACATAAAAGGCTTGTCCCTCTTAATCTGTTCCTCATCTCACCCCACCCACAGTAATAGTTGTTCCGACAGGCGAGAAGACGTCACCCCGGTGACGCCCCACTCGCCAACCTGGGTTTTATCAGCACTACGCTCTGTAGAGCAGGTCCGAAAGACCTACAAGTAATACGCCTTGCACAAACATGCTTGAAATATACGTAAAGAAAAGCATGGTACTATAACATCCAAAGCTTCCTATAGTATCGGGATACCCATATATACCTAGTATAAAGCCCTAAGCAAGCATTAGAATAGGTAATTTGAGGTAAAGGTCAATAGTTTAACCGGGCTCTTCAATTTGAAAAGGATCTAATTGGCCGTGTGCCAGAATCTACGAGCATGCTTATCTACACATATAAATACATATATATATGTATTCATATATATGCTTATATATCGATATGCTATATGTATATATATATATATATATATATATATATATATATATATATATATATATATATATATATATATATATATTATATATATATTTATATATTCATACATCCATGCCTACATAGATACATACATACATATATGCATGCATTTTTATATACATGCATACATACATTCAGACATACATACATACATACATACATACATACACATACATACATACATACATACATACATACATACATACATACATACATACATACATACATACATACATACATACATACATATATACATGCATTCATTCATTCATTCATACATACATATATACATACATACATACATACGGACATACATACATATAAACATGCTTTCATTCATACATACATACATTCATACATACGAACATACATACATGCATACATATATACATACATACATACATACATACATACATACATACATACATACATACATACATACATGACATACATACATACATACATACACATACATACATACATACATACATACATACATACATACATACATACATACATACATACATACATACATACATACATACATACATACATACATACATACATACATACATACATACATACATACATACATACATACATACATACATACATACATACATACATACATACATACATACATACATACATACATACATACATACATACATGCATACATACATATACATACATACATACATACATACATACATACATACATACATACATACATACATACATACATACATACATACATACATACATACATACATACATACATACATACATACATACATACATACATACATACATACATACATACATACATACATACATACATACATACATACATACATACATACATACATACATACATACATACATACATACATACATACATACATACATGCATACATGCATACATACATACATACATATACTGGGTACTCGCGTTTCAATTTCAGCAGTGAGTGTCGTTTTAGTCGCACAATAATCAGCTCATATTTTACCACTAATACTTATATTAGCTTCCCACATCTTTTCTTTATGTACGTGTCGTTTTCCCACCTTTTCCGTCGGCATGAGTCGTTTTGTCACCTTTTACCTCGGCACATTTTAATCAACCGACATTTTATTTCCAAGTGGGTACGTTTATAATAGCGCGTACTTGTTTATGGCTAGTTAAGTTGTATATATATTATCAACTGAGATAATTAGGTGTAATTGCCAAAAACGGACAGATGACGTTGGTTTAGGAAAGAAGACTAATGGAGTGGCCACGTTTTGAAATGACATCCTTTGTTTAATTAAAGAGAAGCAGGTGCATTTAGCCTTTGATCCATATAGCCATTATGCGATGACATATTGCTGTTCAGGCTAGGGTTAATAGGGTAAAGGGAAGTTTTAGATATTAATAAAGTGAAAAGGATTGTACTTGCTATAACTGTCCTCATCTCATCCCACTCACAGTAATAGCTGTTCCGAGAGGCAAGAAGACGTCATCCCTAAGACGCCCCCTCGCCAACCCGGGTGTTATCAGCAATATGCTCTGTAGAGCAGGTCCGAAAGACTTACGAGAGATACGCCTTGCACAACCATGCTTGAAATATACGCCATGAAAGCATTGTTCTATAGAATTGATCCAATGCTTCCTATAGTATCGCGATACACAAAATACACCGTGTATGAAGCCCTATGCAAGCATTAAAATAAGTTATTCAACATAAAAGTCAATAGTTTAACCGGGCTCTTCAACTTGAAAAGGATCTAATAGCCCGTGTGCCTGAATCTACGATCATGTTCTATCTACATATATAAATGCATATATATATATATATATATATATATATATATATATATATATATATATATATATATATATATATATATATATATATATATATATATATATATATATATATATATATATATATATATATATATATATATATATATATATATATACCGTATATTCCCTTATTGGCGCCCCCGGGGCTTTACATTTTGGAAAGGGGTTGGGGGCGTTTATAAAGCGTCAAAAATCGATAACATTTACTTCATGTTTAAGTCTTATATACCCAAAAAACAGTGTTAACAGTTATCAACGTGTTACTAAAGCAGTTTATGTGTTAATGTGTGTCAGTATAGTGAGAGTTTGAGAATATAAAAGGATGAATTAATAAATTTATGGTAAGTCATTATTTTATCTTTTCGTTAAAACTGAAGGGGGGGGGGCGTTAATTAGGGGAGGGGCGTTAATTAGAGAATATACGGTATATATATATATATATATATATATATATATATATATATATATATATATATATATATATATATATATATATATATATATATAATATATATCCTAAATATATATATATATTATATATATATATATATATATATGTATATAAATTTATATATTCGAATTTATCAATATGGCTTTATAGGCATATTTATGTATGTATATATATATATATATATATATATATATATATATATATATATATATATATATATATATATATATAAACATATTGTTACACATATTAACATGTTTATATGATATATATATGTACATATGCATATATATTTGGAAATTTGCATTAATGTAACCAAATATATATATAATGTTTTATGTATGTATGCATACATGTGTGTATAGATATAAACATGCATATTAATTCATATGTATATATACATTTATGTATGTATGGGTATGTATATTTATAGATATATATATTTATATATATATAATAATATATGTATATGTATGCATATTTGTAAATTATGTTTATATACATATATACACACATACGAATATATGAGCATATGTGTATATTTATTTAAATATCTATATATATTTATACATTTATATATGTATGCACATACGTACATTCATATGTATATACATACATCGATACATACATGCATAGATATATTCATGCATACATACATTCATACATACATAGATACATACATACATGCGTACATATACTCATGCATATTTATAAACTTGCATACATACATACATTCACACATACATTCATATATACATGAATCATTCATACATACATACATATATACATTCATGCATACTTACAAACATATATACGTACATACATACATATAGACATACATACATATAGAAATGCTTACATTCATACATACACACATACATACATTCATACATACATACATACATACATACATACATACATACATACATACATACATACATACATACATACATACATACATACACATACATACATACATACATACATACATACATACATACATACATACATACATACATACATACATACATACATACATACATGCATACATGCTTTATTAATGAGAGTTAGAATGTGTATACATTGTACAACAGCACTGTCTACCGATGTGTTAATACAAACTACGAGTAATACGTTAATGTGGCTTGCATGGCTTTAAAAAATAAAACATGCAATGTGTCAGAAAAAGTCTTCACCATTCCTATTCTGTGAATCTCTACTCTATGAGGGTATGTTTTCCTTTGTGCCTGTCTTCTGCTACCTAGCAGCAGCTTTCACAGCTAATTGCTAATAGATAAATGTAAGGATTTTTAGCAGAATATCTAGTGCTGTGTTTTACGATCTGAACGGTCGTCGGCTAAAAGGCTCCAAGGCCAAAACATGAATTATATGTCAAGGATGTAATACGGAACCGTTATAATCGCAGATGAATAATACCATTTGCAGTGATTAAGGTGGGGGTGGCAGAGAGCATGAGATCCCGCTATGAGCTTCTGCTAAAAAATGCCTTCATAACCAATGCTGGGCCATTTATTGTAACTATTCAGCCTAGAGAACACCGGGTAATCTCCTGGTTTATCCTATTTGACCTCTTGCTGGAAACTGCGTTTGTTTATTGTGAAAACATTCCGTGAGGGCCTTAACATACGAAAGTGGCTTGCTAACCTTACGTTAATCGACCCGGCCAATTCGATGATATTAGCATTTAAAAATGATGTTTGAAAGATATGATATTAGCGATATGTTTCGAAACTTATATGCTAGCAATAACATACGAATACCTTTTGGTGTAGTCATCCACATAAAGCCCGCTACACACAGCGCCTGGTAACATCGCCTTACACCTCTAACTGCATCACAGCACGCAGGTGAGCGACCGAAAATAATAACTTAATTTTAGGTTATTTATTCAGGTTTTGTGTGATACATTTGTAAAATGCCAGCTCTTAACAGTCGAAATCATTCCAATAACGAATCAGAAACCATAAATAAACCTTTCATACCCTTATATGATTTACAATAATGGCCAAACAAGACCTTATGGTGGTTGGTGCAGTCGATAGTGCCTTGCCAATGGTCATCAACTGACTGCTAATGGAGTAAAAACATTACGTTTAAATACACAGCGAGCTAACCTTTAACCATGAATAATTAGACTGTGTTATATTCGCATTCGTAATGAGAGACCTCGAATTTAATCCGCTACGCGGCGCTACGAAGCAATGCGTTTCCTCGCCTTTTTTCCGATATTCAAATAAACACAGTTTACCATAGAAGGTTGCGCAACATCGTTATTTTTTATTGAAACCTTTCGAGTTATATCGTTGATTAGATTGGAGCAAATCTGACAGCAATTGAAAATAAAGCTGAAGAAACGAAATGCGAAGCTTTGCGCGCGAACAATTTAACTCATTGAAAGGTGAGTTTCTTAGGCAATGATCCGTAGATTTTGTGTTTACGTTGGGATGACCCAATTCCTTCCATTTAATAACCCTGTCCTTTTTCTTAATGATTGTTCTGATACTACTATTTCGTCCCCGCCCCACTTCGATCAAATTATCTGAAGCTGTTGTTTTTAAATATCCAGAACACTGGGTTAGCGTTTCCTACTCCGACCCCACCCTCAATGAAGGCATCACTAAAATTACTTAAGCTCAGTGCCAAGAAGTGAAGGATACAACTTTAGGACAAGCTCATAATAAATCTTGGCACTTAGAAAGGTGTAATAGACTGTAGTCCTCCCAGTTTGGCAATTATCAAATCAGACTTGGTCCGTATGGCGTCGTAAGTCACTGACCCGCGTCAACCAGATTCGGTCCAAAACCATTGACCACGGTATCCGTTATGTGGCTCTGAGGAAATATGCAGGAGTTGAATAGGACCGAAGTCAAGTCATGTGGGATTGTAGTGTCCCAAACTCACCCCTATCAGATGGGGTTGATGACATGATTGTTGAAGTCAAGTGTCCCTACAGTACCAGGGACAAACCAGTCATTCCTGTGTCGGTGCCATACCTGGTCAGCGAGAACAACCAGCTCACCATTAACAGCCAACATGTCTACTATTTCCAAATTCACGGCCAGTTGTTTTGCACGAACAGTCAACTTTGTCATCTTGTTGTGTTTTTCGTCTCAGAGTATGGAGACCAGTCATTCCTGTGTCGGTGCCATACCTGGTCAGCGAGAACAACCAGCTCACCATTAACAGCCAACATGTCTACTATTTCCAAATTCACGGCCAGTTGTTTTGCACGAACAGTCAACTTTGTCATCTTGTGGTGTTTACGTCTCAGAGTATGGAGATTGTACCAGTTACCCATGACAATGAGTTTATTACGACTATGATTTCAAAGTCAGAGGTGTTTTTTTCAGGGACTATTTCAAAGATGCTACACTTGATTCAATGTTTTTTCACAATTCCTCTTACTGAGTAGTCTTGTGCACTGATTTCTTTTTTCTTTAAGGAATCGTTTACCTGCTTATTATTTGTGGTGGAATGTATAATAAACTCTTGAAACTTGGAGAATACAAAGTATTTTAATTGAATTATAACAAAAATTAACCCATTGGAGGTTCCACAGTCACTTATTCAATGAAAGGGGCAACCATAAATAGGGTGAAAAATAATGTACTGTCGAGTTTACATAGCATATAACAAACAAAGATTATGTCAGAGGAAGGTTTTTCCCAATCCTATTATCCGCTCAATGTGCACCCTCTTGCTAGAGATCCTCCGGTCTCTCTGCACCACTTTCCCTGTCAGCCGATTCTTCTTACTGAAAAAGGTTGGTATATTTACGGTGACATCATAGGGAGCAAATAAGTCCTGCATGACAAAGCCCTTGTCAGCCATTACCGAGTCACCCTGGTCCCACATTTCTGGTAGTATGACTTGGCCAGTTCTCCGTCGCGGCCATCTCGTT
>CM067345.1:2869030-2891530 GCA_034190875.2 Urechis unicinctus
TTATATGTGTCCTTCAACGCAATAACAAATCAAAAACCATAAATGAACGATGCATACCCTTAATGATTTACAATGATGACCACACAAGACCTCATGGTAACTGGTTAAGTCGATAGGTGCCTTGCCAATGGTCATCAATTGACTGCTAATGGAGTAGTGTTAAAACATTACGTAAAGCATTTGTCCTTATAAATACACAGCGAGTTGTAGCTGCTTTTAGTTTCATTCACCGATTTCAGATTCTTTTTAAGAGAAAGATCAACTGTTATTATAAGAATCCAAATCGACTACAATTGATATTATCATTATTTTTGTTTTGCAATGTCAGATCAAACACTTATGCAACATGTAATTTAGCCATCTTTGTCAAATGAACTTTTGCCTGTATATATATGCCATCATCATATTTTTGTGGATATTTAGCGCCGTTATATCAAATTTCAAGTTTGTTTAGTTCTTCCATTACGCGTCAAGCCTGTTACACAGGGTTATATCATCATGTTTACCATGTTTCGCATACAGTTATATGCTCTGCAGTACATGTAATGTATCCATATCAATAAAGATATCTTGTGATGATAGAATATGAGGCGTCGATACACTACAAATACAGAGATGATGAAATAACAAAATTCGGCGGAATAACATTTGACGCCCGTTGATGCTTCTACCCTCATTGACTCACATATCATACATCACATGCTATTATCCAACATATTACTGGCATACGTACAGCAGTCATTAATTGCCATACACAAGGACAACGATCATACAATTGTACAATACTTCGGATTAGTTTTCCGAGTGCCGAGTGGAAACTGTATGTCTTGTAGGGTATATTTGTACTTTGTCCACTTAACGTGCATATCATCACTCAAAGTACTCAATTTTGTTGTCGCTCTAACATTGAATATATTCGGATGGTTCAGTTATCCAAACAAGAATTATTGTTTGATGCATGTGACAGAATGACGGTGGAATCATATCCTCAGTGACATTGACTAGAATTGATAACCCGAGTTCCATGCAATTTGATTCTTAAAATTTCTCAGATCGTTAATGATAAGGCGGTATATAGTGGCTCCATGTCACATAACTGCCATGGTGTGACTATATTTATTTAGGCTTGCGACAAATCCTCTACATCACTTTATCGCACTTATCTCTGATAGTCATATTCTTCTTACAGCTTACGATATACCAAGATAAGCCTCTGAAAGCGCAGAGCCAAGCACAATGAAGAATGGACCATTTTAAGAACTTAATTATCATACTAAAAATATTGATTAAAAAACGTCGTGATTTCGAAAGATGTTTTTTCTTTCATGTATGGATAAAATACGATCTGGATGACACAGTGGAAGAATGCAATTAATGAAATGCCATGTCTACTAATTCGGTGCTTCTCTGCTGTCTTGATTTGATTGAACCATGATGATAATGGCATTATGGTTGATAAATGGACTTAAGATTGCCACTTATCAACCGAGTTTGTTCGATCCTAAAAAGGACATCGTTTAAGGAATCACTCAGCCTGGTCTAGCCACATGAGGTGTGTTGCGATTTCTGAAACATCGTACCACGAGAACATTTTTGCACCTTAAATCTGGAGGGGATTGGCTGTTGTACAGATTGATTAACATGACGTCAGCTTTTTCCTAAGCTAACCGTTAACCATAACTAGTTAGGCTGGGTTATATTCGCATTCGCAATTATTGGCTGCGAAGTCTTGTTGACAATCTTAATCGCTGTGACCGATGGCTTTATGTGATACATGTGGGACAGTCGTGCGGCATTATAGGTTATTCTAGAAGCAAATATTGAGTTTTGAGCCGTTTATAACTTGGCAGCACATAGTCTTACATGGCTCGTGACCTGTCATTGGGAATATACACAAGTATCTAGCCATAACAATATCGAGTAAATTATGAAATCACGATCCCGACAATATAAAGTGAACGAAATTCAACGCGGACGTCATTTTGTGCATCCCACGGAATTCTTATTTAATTACAATGCAAGAACGCGACCTGGCGTTTGCTGGTTAATTTTCTTTAAAACTAATGGACATACAGCTGAATATTATGATGGGAATAAAGTGTTTATAGCATTAGTCATATGAATGGGTCTTTATACTGAGATGAAATAGTCGATCATATTTGTTGAGGTTATTGCAATATCCATATGAATACTTCAGCCTCTCATGTAATTTGGTGCTTGTGAAGGTTGTGATAACTTAAGACAAGAACTTTGTCATTTATCAAAGCTACCGTTACCCCATCAGCAGAGACTAATGTTTAATGATATATTGGACTATTTCCTGTTCTTGCATCAAAGCCTACAAACATTGTGCTCTTAATTGATCTAAGGCACTAAGCGTTATTAGTGCTCTCATGGCCCGTACTGTGTGTACAATATAATTCGTTCTTCATTAATGGCTAGCGATGTGGCAGCAGTCCGCCATCCCCGTTTTAAGGTACATTTAGAAGCCTTTAAAAGCAGGTTTACTAACAACAGACTTCGGCGATGTGCAGGATATCCCCAATAGTACATTTGCTATCCAAACATTCTGTCGGCATCTGCTATGTTTAAGCCTTTTATTACCGATGAATTATTAGCTAGACAGACTCATAAAAGAGACACTGGACATTACAATGGCTTTTAACGCTGTTCAAATTCTCCATAACACGTTACCCTCACATAGAAAGCACTGCCTTTGCAGCTGTCACACCCGTGTTAGTTAAATAAGGCTCAATAAAACCTAAGGACGTTAACTTTCCATTTTACTGCTGCTGTCAAAGTTTGCTATGTATGCAACGGCAATGAGCTCTATTATATTACTTGATACCAGGGGCTGTGTGTACAGATAATCTTCGTAAAAAGCCCTGTCTTGAGGATGGGGTTACTCACGCTCAATTCGGCATTTGCACATAATTGAAGCATGGCATATTGATGAGGCAATTGAGCAGATCCGTAAGACCTATTAGATATGCGCCTTACAGCAGTATACTTAAAGTATACGCAAGAAAACCAGCCCCAAAAGAGGCCCGATTTTTAAAAAGAATGTGGGGACGGGCGGTGGGGGTCGGGGCAGGGGGTGGATGGAGGATTACATCGCACCCTTTACTGTTCGCTGTTTTCAATGCATCTAATCTATCATACTTAATGGCCCAGATGACTGTTGGGTCCTTGCCAGTCGCAATCTGTAGCAGCAGAACGCCATACTGTTGACGCCATACTGTCTCTACGTCACAATCTCGCGTTTCTCTTCGTTTCTGTTTCATTAACAGCTATCTGGTACTGTTGACCTCTCGACCAGAGTCAATACTCCTGTGCGTAACAAAATACACTAGGAAACAGCAATAAAACTAAATATAGTATCCCAAATGTCGGCGTCGAAGCTATTGGTTTTTTGATAAAAGTGTGCTACATTTAGCAGTGACAAATAACGAAAGCATATTTCAAGCTGAAGTATGAATGGCGTCAATATCAATCAGAACTACTTATAGTCTACACGTTGATCTTACATCTGTCAAGGTGAACCATCTTAGATGTTAAACGTAATTGGAAGAATAAGGTTTGCAACACCGTTTGCCTTCCTATGAATTACTGTCGCTCTTGAACCTCAGCATGCTCGTGCAATTATGTTGAGCGCATTATTGGATTTTGCAGTAACGAAATAATAGCTAATCACATAACCTGATGTTTGCATGCCATACCATGTGAATGATCACCACTTATACACACATCAGCAGCAATGAACATTGCACCCAACTAATGAGCAGGATAATATAAGCGACATTTCCGCGTCATCCATTTATACATTCTGCGTGAATGTACATTTTATCATCCTTATCATTACGCCCCTCGTTCACATACCTTCTCAGGCATTTATTCTTGTTGGGATAAGATGATTGCTGATGAACGGCTCACGTCAAGACAATAGGTCCCATTCTGGCTCGCTGCATTACCAAAGTACGCTTGCCATCCATGCACCACACTTTGGTTGCGCTTCTAATATCTTATATATCAACCGAACAATTGACATTCTCTGTATTTCGTTCTATCCCTCACATCTCAATTTACTGATATTTAATATACCTTCTTTACATATTTGCGACCCTTATTCTTCCTATGCCTACGCAAAGCAAAATTACATCTGGGAGTTACCCATTTCAAAATGGGTCCAATTGACAATCCTGATTTCTTGTCCAAGTGTTTAGTAGCAAATATGACCTGCACCATATAGACTTCCTTTCTCTAGGAGGATGTAATAAGCAGAATGTATTGCGGGCGAGATTACCCTACGACGATACGGTGATTAATGAGAGAGCCAATCAGAATGCGCGTTTGAGTGACAGCCTTAAAGGGGAATGGAAGCGCGTAGTAAGTGGTTGAAGTATCCGCACGGAAGCACTTGACCGCTGACCGCGGATGATATTGTGGTAAGTCGCAGGCGTGAGCGTCGCGCGATGTATTGATTTACGGCACATCACTTGTTAGGTGGGGTCACGCCTCTTAACTATTGCACCATGCTTATCCTAAGATGCATAGCTACGTGATACACTTTTGAGGCATTGAGTAATTAACCATACATGTATTTTGTGTTTGTATATGTGGGCATCAGTAGTATAGAAAATAGCGGTTCTAGTCCAGCTTACTTAATTCCACCAAAAGGGGCCAGTTCCGCTAATACAAGGCTAATCGATTTTTGCTCCCGGCCACTTTTGTTGTTTTCTAAAGTGGCTCCAACAAGGGTAAAATTAGGACTTCAGGGCTGCCATCGTTTATGGCTACCTCTGAAAGGCGAGTCTGGTCCGACCGCATATTTGTTGTAAGGAGCAGCTCTTTTTTCCTCTCATTCTCGAACTGTCTGTGCAGCCTTGTTATCACTCCAACCCTAAATAACTGAGCTGGATCAGTCCCTGGCTCGGCCTCATGAGGTAGCGCTGGGTCATGAGGTAGTGCAGGATATAGCGGTGCTGTTGGAACGGTCTTTAAGTCTGCAAGTAAAGTTCAATTAGAAGTGACGCTACAAAATAGCTACTCTGTTTTCAGTGGTTGTATGAAAGTTAATAACACTGCCTTGTGTCAGCTGTAAAGGTTGGCCTAAAGATATCGCAACAGCTCGCTGGACAGCAGGCTTACTTATCCCTACCCCTTGGTTTGTTCTATTCATAGCAGGAACAACTGTTAAAGTATGATAATCCGCGCCCACACCAGAAGACAACTACATACAAATGATCTTACCACTTGATAACATGGTATATCCACAGCGTGATATTCGTGAGGCTTGACCCCTGGCCCCATCACCAAACGACCACTCATATCCTCTGTGAAGGGGGCCACTTGCTTCTGCCTTTACATTAATGAGGGGGTTCGTCTGTGAGTCTACATATTGTCTCATGTCCCTATGCTGAAGTATATATTTGTCATCAACATACGTTTTATTAGCAGCATCTTTTGGTGATGTTGGGGCGCTCTCATTTCAAAGTCTCTAGACATAGCACCGCCATATTTATCCACTTTTGTGAGTCACCAATAGATACATAGCTCTTGTTTGCAGATTCATAAAGGTCGGTTTTAGTGCTCGCCCATTAATTGACATCTTGTAAATTCAAGGACAACGCTAACAGGAAGGTCGTGGTTGTCCATTAGCCATCCCTTATTATCCTTTTATGAACCTTCAATTTGTTCACTGTTCTGCTTGTAACACACTTATAGACAGGATTAGCGATGCTCGTGGTTATTATATCACACAAAGAGCCTCTAAGCCCACACCTTTAAGAAGCATAGTGGGACCCCATCTAGCATGCTATGCGTGGTTCTGACTTGATCGAGATAAACATAAAGCATGTTGAAGAAGCTACACTTAATGGGCCGGTCACCCATGTAATCATCTGAATAAATCCACCACCTACCGAGGCCGTCACCAAGACCCAACTTAGTGAACACTCTATCGTCAAAACGCTCAGTCCCATCTGGAATTCTGAGGGTTATAACCCCATTCACAGCATCAACTTCCAAACTAAGATCTAATGCTGTAATCCGCTGCTGAAGAAGTCTGAAACTCAAGAGCCCGGGGTTTAATGAAATTCTTCCTCCTTTTCCACAAGCTTCAGACTGCCATGCTATGATCCCAATTTTGTCAAGATTGTACCAACCCACATTATATGTGATGGACTTTAGACCTACACTTGAATTGTTGTCAATATAATTTTACAGGGTTACTGCCTCATCGTTTTGAATATTTGTCAGTGTCTGATACATAGTGATATTGAATACACAAGCCTTTATGTTCAATAGGAATGGCACATACAAACCGGGCCCACGGTACCTGCTCGGTGTAGCAGCTGAGCAGCTGCCACGTCTCCTCATCCAGGCCTACGTGGTGCCAAACATAAGTGGCGATAAACTTAAAGTTAGCTGACCAACCACATACAATACTGACAGAACCAGGTCAATTTTGGGGTATGGTGCGCAACCTCCAGCTGTGGTGTTTCCGCAATGGACCGCCTTAACTCTGGAGTCCCATCAATATTGGTTATTGTGTACTACACCATTCAGAAACTACTGAATGTAATGAGGGTAGCACTACTGGATGACTGCACATGGTCAGCCACTGATAATACCGTTAACAAGAAAATGTGCAATGAACTCTGTCATGAGTTCGGTGTTGCCGAAAATACTGATAGGAGAATAAAAGATGGTAACCAAGGTCTAGGGCAAATTTACTTCACTGACTCTGAATCAAGTGAAGCATGGAAAGCTCGCAGTAGGAAGACATGTGTATTAAAACCAACCAACGGGTTAGTTTATTAACTATTTGTTGATTACATAAAACAAGATACTGCGGGTACAAGTACTCCCTAGAGTACTTATATGCTGAACAAATTTGAGGGAATCACAGCTCCAGGTGTCTCATGGATTGACGACAGTAATTGAAAGTATGCCTGGGCTTTTCTTGGATCTCAGGCACAAACCCACCTAGGGATACAACATACAGTCACACCTTTTGACGCCCAAAATCAGTTTCAGGCTAATATTACAGGATGCTTTCGACTCACCAGTTGACATTTTCTCGGCTGTTAGCTTCGTCAAAGGTTGATTATGAGCATCAAGAGGATCATATCGCTCAGTGTGGCGACTGCAGACCAGACAAGAGGATCATATCACTCAGTGTGGCGACTGCTGACCAGACAAGAGGATCATATCGCTCAGTGTGGCGACTGCGGACCAGACAAGAGGTTCATATCGCTCAGTGTGGCGACTGCGGCCCAGACATGAGGATCATATCGCTCAGTGTGGCGACTGCGGCCCAGACAAGAGGATCATATCGCTCAGTGTGGCAACTGCGGCCCAGACAAGAGGATCATATCGCTCAGTGTGGCGACTGCGGCCCAGATAAGAGGATCATATCGCTCAGTGTGGCGATTGCACAGGCTTGCAAGCTTATGCTCTTGTGTGATATCCCCGCATTATTGACATAATGAATGATTACATTTCACTAGTTGTAATAGCATTCGCCGGGTGGCGCGATAGTTGGTTCCGTATCTGTAAGTTCGAGAATAACACGTGTAAAACTTCATGGATCTGTTATGTGATTGCTACATGGTAGAACGTCACATTTTGGCGACGAGGATGGGATACTATAAGCCCAAAATATCCATAGAAGTGAGTGTTTATTAATTTCTAAACGTACCCTCGTGTAAATTCCATTGATTTTAATGGTGAAGTCGGAATCCATCCCGCTGGAATCGCATTTGACCTTCCTGACCTTTGAACTACGAAATAGTGTCAAGGACATTTCTGTATTCAAAATATAGAACACAACATGCCGACGCACGGACATCTAAACTCATTCAATGTGAATGAGGACTGGAACAGTTATAAGGAACAATTGGAGTTCTACCTTTTGGCAAACGATGTCAGTGACGATGATAAGAAGAAAGCCATTTTGTTGAGTTGTTGTGGACCTGAAACATATCGTATTGCTCGGAATCTTGTACAGCCGAGTCGATTGACTGACAAGAACTATTCGGATATTGTGAAGCTGTTGACTGAACATTTCTGTCCAAAACCATCTGCAACTATCCAGCGAGGCAAATTTAACTCATCTTACAGAGAACCAGGCCAGTCAGTTTCTGAATTAATTGCTGAGCTGAAACGACTTTCTGAAAATTGTAACTTTGGTGATCAATTGGAACAAAATTTGGCAGATCGGATATTGGTGGGTATTCGTCATGAACGGATAATGATAGCGTTGTGTGATGTGAGTGACTTGACATATGCTAAGGCTTTGGACATTGCTTTAAGTTATGAAGCCACAGATAAGAGTGTAGTAGCGCTTCAATTATCAAGCACCAAGTCACAAGCCATCAATGATACACCTGGTGCCACAGCAAACAGGGTGCATAAAATGCAAGCCAAGAAAGGTTATCCCAAGCTTGGAAATAAGAAGCCATCATTCCAACCACCCCAACATCAACATCAAAAACAGTGTTATCGTTGCCTCTCACAAAAGCATCATCACAGCAAATGTTTCGCTAAAGATATGATTTGTAACTACTGTCACAAGAAAGGACACATTGCCAAGACATGTAGAAAGAAAAATGGTTGTCAAATTCAAAAGACATGTCATATCTCCGAACAACAACTACAGACCATTACCACCGATGACATGGTGGAAGAATCACTATAAACTGTTTACTCTGTCAGTGACCGGATCGGTCCTGTGCCTCAGTGGTCCAACACTACTGGGTAGGAACTGGCTGCAACATGTCCAAGTCGACTGGGGCGAGGTACATGCTATCAATGTACACGGTACATCTAAAATCAACCAGTTGTTTGAACAGTATGATGAACTGTTTAGTGATGAACTAGGTCAGCTTAAAGGAGTATCCGCACAACTACAAGTACCTGCTAATGCTAGACCATGCTTCTTCAAAGCCAGACCTATTCCCTATGCACTGAGGGATCGTGTTAATGAAGATATTGATAATCTGGAAGCAAAAGGAGTAATAGAAAAGGTTCAGCATTCTGATTGGGCAGCTCCAATTGTACCAGTAGTTAAACGCGATGGAAAGAAAAGACTTTGTGGTGACTACAAGGTGACTGTCAACTCACAAAGACAGACACATATCAAAAGTAGCAAAGACAGACACATATCCAATTCCACATGTGGAGGATCTATATGCTAGACTTTCTGGTGGACAAAAGTTCAGTAAACTAGATCTCAGTAATGCCTACCAGCAAGTAACACTACATCCGGATAGCAGGAAGTTCACTACAGTCAACACACCACGTGGACTGTTTCAATACAAACGTTTGCCGTTTGGCATTTCGTCAAGTCCGGGAATCTTCCAGCGATGTATGGACAATTTGCTTGGTGACCTACCTGGTGTATGTTGCTACTTGGATGATGTGCTCATATCCGCACCATCGGTGGTGGAGCATCTCTCATTTCTTGAAAGAGTATTCCAACGTCTCTGTAGAGCAGGATTGCGTCTAAAGAAGGACAAGTGCACCTTCTTATCCAGTGAAGTATCATATCTAGGACACAAGAATGATGCATCGGGACTGCATCCTCTTGATGACAAAGTGAGAGCTATCGTAGAAGCTCCACAACCAACCTGTATAGCTGAGTTGAGATCGTACCTGGGCATGCTTAACTATTACAGTAAATTCCTACCTGATTTGGCTACCATACTCGCTCCACTTCATCACCTACAGAGGAAAGATGTTGTATTCAAGTGGGGTGATTCTCAAACAGCTGCATTCAACAAGTCGAAGGAACTTTTGAATTCATCTCGGTTGTTGGTACATTATGATCAGGGGCAGCCAGTGGTTGTTTCATGTGACGCATCTCCATACGGCGTTTGGGCCGTTATGTCCCACGTATTCCCTGATGGTACAGAAAAGCCAATTGCTTTCGCTTCAAGACTTCGCTCAGCGTTGCAGAGAAGAATTACTCTCAGCTTGATAAAGAAGGCTTAGCTGTCATATTTGCAGTACGCAAATTTCATCAAATCTTTGGGGACGCAGATTCTCCATTATGACGGATCATAAACCTTTGTTGGGTTTGCTAGGGGAAACTAAGCCTGTACCAGTGATGGCGTCTCCTCGTGTTCAACGCTGGTCACTGATACTAGGGACATATGACTACCACCTAGTTTATAGACCTGGATCTGCTAACGCCAACGCTGATGCAATGAGCAGACTTCCTTTGAAAGATTCACCAATTAACCCTCAGCCTCCTGGAGAAATTGTGTTGTTATTGAATCATATTAATGTTCAGACTACTCTATCGGTGAACCTGATTAGACAATGGACTCAGAAAGATCCAACATTGAGTAAGATCTATGAATTACTCCAACAAGGTTGGCCTGAAGGTCTACAACTACAAGTGGATGAACCTTTAACACCCTATGCTAGCAGGAGGATGGAACTCAGCATAGAAGATGGATGTATCTTGTGGGGTATTCGTGTGGTTATTCCCCCACAAGGTCAGAAGAGAATTCTTGATGAATTACACACCGCTCATCCTGGTGTTACCAAAATGAAAACATTAGCTCGGAGCTATGTGTGGTGGCCACACATTGACGTGGACATTGAGTCAGTGGTGCGTGAATGCAACAGTTGTCAAGCTATTCGCAAACCTCCCCCGGAAGCACCCCTACATCCCCGGGAATGGCCCGATACCCCCTGGGATCGCCTCCATATTGATTACGCTGGTCCATTCATGGGTAAAATGCTATTGATCATAGTGGATGCATGTTCTAAATGGATCGACTGTCATGTCATGTCATCCAGCACCTCAACAGTAACCATCGAGAAATTGAAAGTTTTGCCATACATGGTCTTCCAAGGACAATTGTGAGTGACAATGGATCGTCATTCACCAGTGAGGAATTCCATAAATTTACTCGCTCAAATGGCATCCAACATATCACATCCAGCCCGTGGCATCCCGCTACCAACGGATTGGCAGAAAGAGCAGTTCAGACTATGAAATCTGGTGTTGAAAAGATGTAAGGAGGAACTTTGGAAAGTAAAGTGTCACGCTTCCTGGCTCGATATAGAATCACGCCTCACAGCACCACCGGTGTAACACCACCAGAACTGTTAATGAAACGTAAAGTCAGATCACGCCTGGATCTTATTCGTCCAAGCATCACAACACGTGTTCTTGCTTCTCAATCAAAGCAGAAGTACTACCATGATCAACACACCCATCCACGTACCATTGAAGTGGATGACACTGTGCATGCCAAGAACTTTGCATCCGGCTCTCCCTGGCTAGCCGGTACAGTAATTGACAAACCTGGACCTTTGTCATTCCGTGTGAAACTAGAGGACGGTAGAGTAATCCGTCGTAATCTGGATCATATGAGGATGCGCTACAGCAGTGGTAACTTACCCGTGGACTGGCCTATAGTTACGCCGAACGACGACGTACGTGCAACACCACACTTACCTGATTCTGGAGTGCATACACCTAGAGTAGTTCCAGATGAATCTCAGAACATTCAAATTTCTAGTGTTTCACCCTCTGCTACACCCAATGTCGCGACACCCAAACCTGAAGTAAGTGTGTCACCTGTCCGGATCAATGGTGGACGCCAGTCTATACGTAGGAGTAATCCACCAGCGCGATTGATCGAACAGATGTGATTCCATTGAACATTGAGCTATTTTGATGATTATTATTGATATTATTATGGGTAACATTCGTACAGTATTGATAGTTTGCATTTTGTCTGATATCATGGAAGTCATGATTTAAGTGTGGAGGAATGTGATATCCCCGCATTATTGACATAATGAATGATTACATTTCACTAGTTGTAATAGGATTCGCCGGGTGGCGCGATAGTTGGTTCCGTTTCTGTAAGTTCGAGAATAAACACGTGTAAAACTTCATGGATCTGTTATGTGATTGCTACATGGTAGAACGTCACATCTTGGAGTTTCCTCTCCTCGTCTGGCAGCTTCTCCAGCTTACGCTTGTCTGATTTGCTAGGCTGCGCTATCCCCTCTGGGTCTGCATAGCCTTGCCAAGCCCTATAATCTCTCTGAGTGGCAGTCTATCTGTTTGTGTACCCATGTCCTCTATGGCGTTATGAGCGTCCTCTGTAAAGCTTGTTGCATCTACACCGTCTTGGTCTATCACAGCTTTGGGGCTGCTCAGTTCTAACTTATCTGCGTATTTAGCTGCCGCTTGGGAAGCGCCTTTTAGGAATGCGACCGCTTTTTGCAACACTGGACTATGAGCCCCAGCTTTCATACTTCTACGTGCTTTCAGATGGCCATGACACGAGGTGTTATCCATGGTATGGCTGCGACCGGCCTAGTCGCGTACAAGCTTGCTAAGTAGTTAAGGACCCTCTTGATTTTTTTACATATCACTCGTGCTGGTTAGCATATATAACAATGGATGGCACGACTCGTCATATGCAAACCATGTACAGCAAAACTGACATCCCTCGCTGCTCATATGTTTGGACAAAACGAATATGTGTATTATATCATTTTCAGCAATAGCGCATGAACATAATGGCACGCCGTGGCCCTGGTATCAGAAATAATTCACCTGACATCAAATTGTTGCCGACTTAAATACAACCTACTTCAAAGGATATATACAGTGTCAATTTACTGCAAAAAGACATAATTGGAACAATCATTAAATAAATGCAATAATGTACATGATAAGGAAATATTCATGTCGTCTTTGTATGCTCGCATTGTTCAAAGCCACCCTTGTTAACAACATTAATATTTTTCGAAGGCCATTCAACCCAATATCCAGAAACACTTTCATACTCCTAATGAGAAGAGGTTTTCGGTTGATGGTAATTGGCATGCTATCTTCGCGAGCGCAAAAACCTAATTTATAATATTACTGCACTTACTCCTTTTAATTCCACACAAACTAACGGATATACATTATTGCCGCGGTCATTAATCTCCAAATATGTCCATTTTTGGTCCATTATAGATGATTTGGTGATTCAAACTTCAAGCCTGGAGTATATACTAGCGATATAGAGGGGATATATATATATATATATATATATATTATATATGCATATATATATATGTACATAATATATATATTATATATATTATATATATATATAAAATATATATATATTTATATATATATATATATATATATATATATATATATATATATATATATAGATATATGTATATATATATGTTGTATATATATCTAGATATTTAAATATATATATACATATATATTTACATAAACATATAGTATTTCTATATATATTTATATGCATATATATATATATATAGATATATACCATAAATATATAGATATATATAAATACATAGATATATATATATTTATACATATGTATATATATATAGAGGGATATATATAGAACGACACTATTATACAGAAATAAGTCCCATAAATATATATAAAGATATCTATATATATGTGTAGAGATATATAGAGAGAGATATATAAGAGAACATAGAGAGAGATATGAGAGGATGAATAGAGATATCATGTAGGAGAGATGTAGGATAGGAGATATAGAGAGAGAGAGCTATAGATAGCTCCTCAGATAGATATAGATCTATAAAAGATAGAGAGATAAAGATCTCTGTATATATAGAGAGAGACAGATATCTAAATATATATAAAGAGAGAATAGAAGATATATACATAAGTATATATTTATCTATAGATACATAAGTAGATATCTATAAATATACTATATCTATAAAGATATATATATATATACATAGATATACATATATATATACACATATGCATATATATAAATATATATATAAAAGATATATATATATATGTATATATATATACAAATATATATATATACGTATATATATATATATATATATCTATATATATATATATATATATATATATATATATATATATATATATATATATATATATATATATATAAATATATATACATATTTAAGTCAATGAAATATTGGATAGTCTCTCGTATCAGGTGTCCATGCATAAAATTGTTTATCAATCACCAACTGGATTATTAGGTTTTAACACTGATTATCGGTTCTGCCTGTGGCCACTGTCAAGTCTGTGAATGGCCGAGCATACTAAGGTGCATTATTATATCTGTTTAACTCAACAATATATTCAGCATTCTTGGAACGGAACTCTTAAACCTGCGGTTTTTACGGAATGATTACGCTTCACCTTAGGCAAAAAGTCAATTAAGCATTAAGAGTACTAGGTGATCTATGCTTCCCCGAATATAACGTCCTCCATTGCCTCACGAATGAGCGGCAAGTAAAAGTAACAGTCAAGATCTCTTGATAATGCAATCTTCAAATCATGCTAGGACGTCAACAGCACTTCTTTGTTTAAAATTTATACACTGTTTTAAATGAATACATCCAGCAAACATTGGGTGAGACCAGTGTGTCTATTACGATTACATCATTGAAATATGCCATATCATATTGGGTAAGATAAGGTAAAAACGTTTTGTTTGATATAGAATATAGGTTATTGTCATGTTGTAATCAACTTATCCCTCCATGCCAAATCGATTGAATGGTAACCTGATTAAAAATAGAAATATTGGAGGGGTCGCTTTAACGTTATGTCATTGACAGTGATGGATAGAGATAGTGTTCACATTTTAACATTAACACAGCCCTTGGTGAAGTTGCTACGTTTTCTTGAATAATTGATTCACAATCATTACATCAGCAAACACTAAAGTTACTCGGATGTTGACTGTGACATTACCTCCATATTATAATCGATTACCCGCAAAGCATAGAGTAATGTTACCTGCTAGTAAACAGCCATCAATCTGGATGATCTTCATTTCATCTGAAAGATTGGAAAATCATTCGTGGTCAGCAATTGTATCTTTTGAACGATGACAATAGTACAATTGACGACATTCATTGAATTTCGTAAGTAATTATCGTATTAATGGCATCTGGAACCGTGCTCACGTTCAATCCACGCGGGCCAATCAAACCAAATAACAACATTGATATTAGTTGTAAGTTTCAAATCGAGTCGCCATTCAGGTGGTGTCATTGGAGTTATAAAACATTGCGCCAGGCCAGAAGAGAATTGACCGCTGCTAATTGTATTACTTATATATATGATCTGATGGAAACAATATATACATCGTGCTCTTGTGCAAACATCTCTGAATTGTGGTGACAAATGCGACTAAAAAGTGAAAAGTGAGTTAAATTAAAATGCTGCAATATATGACATGTTAAGGGCGCACCATTAGCCCGGATTAAAGCTGAACAACCGAAGATTTTAAAGCCCTCAACAGTATTATGGCTACAAAGCCTAAAAGCATTGCAGGACTAAGCGTTTTAAACAAGAGTAAATTGGCTTCGTTCACCAAGACCGACTTGCTGGAGATTAATTTGGAGGAGAAAGTCCCAATAACTGACCCCACCATCAGCGCACTAATCACTGTAGTGATGGAGATAATGTATATACAAGAGGATATAAGGCAGGATTTGAAAGAGCTCAAAAGGGGATGAAGGACGAGCTTGAGAGTTTGAGGCATGTCGTAAATGAGCAACAGTTATACTGAGAAAAGCTGAATAGCAAAGAGCGGGCAAGAAACGTGGTGATCACGGACCTCTATGAAAAAGCATCGTTTTAGGGGGCATCTCCCGATGAGGACTTAAAGCAAAGGACATCGCCATTAGTGTGGATCCCGTGACCGTGTAAAGAATTGGTGCAATTTTCCCAGACAGGATCAGACCGATTCTAATAACCGTCCTATCCGTCGAAATTCGCAACGGAATAACTTCGCAATGTAGCAGGAGACGGTTTCAGAAACATCCGCGTAAAAAAAGGATAGCCAATCGGCCTTGAATGATGCGGGAATATCAGAACAACCCGAACCGGCAAACGTAGGCTGCTCAATTCCAACTTCGTCAATCATGAAAATGCCACTGAGGTCTGTAGCAAGAGCAACGAATGCTTGACGGCACACTAGGACGCTGATATTATAATATTGAACTTCCTTATGAAACAAAGTGTACAACCAAAAATATATATTGCTCGATTGGTTACTTTGCTCATAATTTCTTATATATTATATGCCACAACATTCGTATTTGTCTTATTCGTACTAGATGACTAAAGCAACATCTTAAATGTACTATTCGTGAGTTCGCGGTATTAGAACAGCACATGAACAGTTGTCTCGAGATGGAGAGCACTGGGACATTTATCGCTCTATTGTTTTACGTTGTATGACATTGCTCATCACTTATCGCCAGTCATTTGCTGTACCAGTTTACGTCTTGATTGTACTTCCTCATTATGACAATACCGTTAATGTACCATCGATAATTTCATTGTATTATATATCGTTGATGTATGTATATCAAGCTTAGTGTCATCCCGCGTGTGGTCAAATAAACTCCTACTAATAAACTACTAACTAACCAACTAACTAACTAGGGGCGGCTTGAAAAGCTGTAGCAATTTTGCATTGCCGAATGTGTTCTAAGATTGATGTTTTTAAATGGTGTGACAAACATTTGATTGGATTCGACTATTCTAGCTGTGTGATAGTTTCATGCAGCCAGACGGCGATATACATGCGATCATTATTGTATTTCAATGAGCCGTCAACAGCTGGACACTTCTTGATCAATTAATGCCCCATTATGAATCATTTCGCACACAGGGAGTGCAAAAAGGCCGGATAATTCAATCACTAGGTGCAGTGAGGCATCCGAGGGCATCCACGCCTTTAACGCGAGTGTGAAAATGGATGAATTACTCATGTGAATTCTCTCCTGAGCAATACATAAATGCGCCCAGTGAATGACCTAAGCTTACAAGTGCAATAAATGACGTCAGAGGCTGCCCATTTCGCAAGTGTCTATTCTTTATCATCCATACACTATCTGCACCCAGTGGGTAGGTTGAGCTAACGTTAGCAAAGACGTAGTTATTTTTTTACAATATCGGATTTGTGTACCTATGTATGTATGCATGTAAGTATGTATGTATGTATGTATGTATGTATGTATGTATGTATGTATGTATGTATGTATGTATGTATGTATGTATGTATGTATGTATGTATGTATGTATGTATGTATGTATGTATGTATGTATGTATGTATGTATGTATGTATGTATGTATGTATGTATGTATGTATGTATGTATGTATGTATGTATGTATGTATGTATGTATGTATGTATGTATGTATGTATGTATGTATGTATGTATGTATGTATGTGTGTATGTGTATGTATATATTTATGAATGTATGTATGTATGTATGTATGTATGTATGTATGTGTTCATGGTTCAGCTTGTTATAACAATCCTTTGACTACATCTACATAGAGTGGAAAAAACTCTAGCTTATAAGTTTATGTAGAACACATATTTGACGCTTCTGTGGCCTGCAATGATTAGATTTCTGCTTTCATGTGTGTTGGTAAGCTCCATATTTTGCCATGTTATTCCCAAGAAAACAATAACACATTTTAAGCATGAGGAGATGTCTCAAAACAAGGTGCACACCTTCGCGTTTCTTCCAACTACAAATCCATTTAACTTGTTAGTGTGAACGATAATAGCAAATGGAAAAACAAATATGATTTGGCAGATGTCCAGTCATTGAAATGATTAAGCTTGAATAATAATTTGTTAAAAAGCCATAGGTTTTTGTGCTATACCTGCGACATTGGACTACATTGAAAATTTTTGCCTATTACATTGCTTGGAAAGTTTACAATAGTTGTATGGTTGTGTCTTAGTTTGTAACAGGTTTTACGTCTTTCACCCAGGAGTTGTGCAACAAACTTTAATTTATTAGCGATTAGATGTCTTATGGCTTTGGTAATTAAAACTTACTCTCTCTGTAGATACATTGATCCCCTAATAGCTTCGTTTGCTCTTAGGTGAGCCATTCATCAATTGTATAAGCACTGGCCTAGGCTATGCAGGTCATATGGCTTATTAATTCAACACAGAGGTTTATGTTCAACGAGTTATGCAGGGTAAATTAATCAAAGCCGAACTAATGCTTGATAAACTTGGTCTCAGTCACGCTTCTGACATATTCTTCGCATTAGTTAGAAAACCCACAGTCTCCTCGAAGCGTTAAAGATCTATGATACTAGACTTGTGGGTACCACTTACGACACTAATTGCAGGAGATGGGCAGTATATATGACTGATGTAGAAGAACTGGACTACTCGCTAAGGATTTGATGATACTATTATGGACTAAGGATGGCATCAGTTGAATGTGAATGTTAATGTTTGACCATATTCCTAACATGAGATGCTTTCATTATTCAATAACTACTCATCTTCCCATTTTTCCCCTCGTTGTCTTTCCCATTGACATTCGATAACTCGACTGTACATGAGTATTAAGTCATATTAATAAGTCTGAATGAGCACCGATGAATAGTGTTATTGTCACCAACATATAGAGACATTATAATTTGGTCCTTTTCTTAATGAGTGTTGATCCCTCGATGAGTACTTTTCGATAGAACTCAGACAAGCAATTATTAATAAAGATGCCACATAATATTTTAAATTTGTGAACTTTCAATGCCGATCCCCTTATCTCATAAAGAGGTTATAAATGTCCAAGAAGCATTGATACGATGTCAATTGATGTTTAGGGGATTCTGTATCTTCATAATGAGTGACGCTGGATTCGGCGCATTACTATACCCTAACGTTCACCGACCCTGATACCCATCAAATATTCAACAAATCACGGTGATCGGTTCAGAAGGTAGAAGAACTACAAAAATTGACTTCTTATATTGAAAAAGTTAATTTGCGAGACTTTATCGAAAATATCAGCTACGTGCTAAAACCTATGACTGGAGCTACCGTCGATAACAACGAATGCCATATGTTTAGTCGTGCTACCACACACACACATACACAGACAATGGATGAAGTGGTACGCCCACAATGGTGACAAATATAATGAGGCCGTTATTCATCATTTGCTGCTGCCCATTAGCATACATCAAGAAAATTGATGACTCGGTGTTATTTATCTTTCGCAGTTCCTTTTCGGCCAGGAGATGAATGTTTCTCTTTCTACATTATATTACTCTATGCAAATACGCCTTAAATTGCGTCTTCGCCTTCAGCAAGTACATAAAATTGAAGCTTAAGCATCAAGCTCGGATTACACGCGGCACTCAATATAGAGAGCTACCGGAATTTTTATTAGGACCCAGTGGTGGAAACATGTCCATCAATTTGATATCTGCAAATTGATAATTAACGACTGCTGATACGATCCTTGTTAAAGCTTAACAGCTGATGGCTAAAAACATTCGCAACATTAAATTATTAATGGCTATACATCAGAAAATATACCTGCATGTCGCACACTGGTGCTGTTTACTGTCGGATGGTTTGATGGATGTAAGCTTATACTTGCCTGATGGCACATTTGAATAAGACAGCTAAAACAATCTTATCCTGACCTGATGATCATTTCATCGTGAACAACTCCAATATGAATTAAACAAAGCATCAAGCTTTAGGTTGCCGCCAGTAATGGAGCTTGAACGTTGAAACGAATAGTTACGCAATGTCGAAGGAGGAAGTTGAAGAGAAGCTTTCCGAATGTCTTCCTTGGTATATCTATGTACATCATTACTTGAACCTACAGTTCGTACTTAAGAGCTGACCTAATAGCACCACCCCATTCCCTTCACTTCACACATCATACCTATACGAGCACATTTATATGTTCCTTTGTAAGTTTTGGTTAGACAATTGCTGTTGTATTCGTAAATGTCTATTACCAGTGTCTCAAATGGTGTTATAAGTGGTTTTGAAAGACCTCCCTCTATTACGCGGTGTCTCTCATCTGCAATTCAAATTTCAGCGTGGTTAATTACAATATTTCGGACGCAAGATTGTACATTAATGCGGTATTTTTGCATTTGTAAGACCTTCAATTTGATAAAGCCAATGTTAATTGCGATGTGAATGATACTTTTGATGTAAATACCATGTCGAATCTATTATCATGTACGAGCCCTCGTCGTGAATATGATCATTACCTCCAGGTATGTAACACGTATGGAATGTATCGGCAGTATCTTGATGATTATAATAACATGGCTTTGGTTCCCGATGTCAGGCTTCCAAGTGCTGGGCAGCTGTAATTTATTGCATGAACGCACGATAGCATATTTCAGCTTCATTGACCCATCCTCAAATAAACCACACTTTCGTCTGTTTGCAGCAAGTATCAAGCAAACATGTTAATTGTAACGACGAATGTGAGTCCCAACATGAAATGGAGTGAATGTGCACAGTCTCACTAAGTGTGTTTCTGATTGGCTAATTGCTCACCGATGTGTGCGAAGCTACAATACAATTGGAGTTAAACGCTTCATTCGTGTGCGCTGCCCAACTGAGTGTGTTTAGGCAATTTTGTCACTGATTGTGATTTTCTTGACTCTTGTGGTATTGCGTGGGACTTCCAGTGGACATTCGGCAGAGTCAAGTTGATGGAATAATAGATATAATCTCTCGTATCAGGTGTTAATGCATAAAATACTTTATTAATCACAAACTGGATCATAAGCTTTTTAAATTGATTCTCGGTTTTGCTTGTGACCACTGTCTACTGATTTCTGAGTTTGATACTCGGCAGTTTTATGTCTGTTAAACCCATTAATATGTTAAGCAATTTGGAAGGGAACTCGTATAGATGCTGCTTTTTTTGGAATGACCTGATCAGGCTTCATTTTAAGGAAAAAGTCAATTAAACATTTCGAGTACAAGGTGATATATGCTTCCCCGAATATAACGTCCTCCATTGCCTCTCGAACGAGCGGCAAGTCCGCGACAGTAAAAATAACAGTCAAGATCTCTTGATAATTCAATTTTTGTTCAAATCAAGCTAGAATGTCAACAACACCAACGTTAATACGCTGGTCATGTCAATACACAGAGCTCTAGCAAACAAAATGTCAAAAGGCATTTTCGGGAATATTCATCAACAAGTTTGTTTCCCAATAGTATGGTGTAGTTATATTGAGTCCTTCCAGATTATGACGTCACCATGTTCAATTTGTTTTTAATTAATACGCTGGAGAAGTAAATTGATACACTGTTCGGCCATACAAAATATCAAAGGGCTATTTCGAAAGGGCTATATTACTCCATACATCAGTTTGTGGCTCCATTGCCTCTATAAAGTGAGTCGCCAGCAATAGTAATGATAGAGATCTTTTTATTAATTCCAGCTTTATTTACATCAAGTCACCAACACCTAGTTGCTTTTTACTGTCGCCAGCGATACATCATTTATGTTACTATGAGCTCATTAAACTCACATATGGCTAACACTTTGGTGTCACTGGATCACCAAATGACAACATGGTGGTTAGCTTTGAGAAAAACGCTTCAATATTTACTACTGGCAGTACATTCCTATATTCATCTGCAACCACAGGTCGCTGACCGCATGGTTTCTGTGAAATACGGATCAATATTGAGTAAAGCTCGATTGATCAATAAGTTACAGACACCGAGTCCACACCGAGTTAAAATCAAATCAGTGACAAATATATCAAGGGTTTAGATTCTACGATACGGCAATCTGTTATCGCTGCCAAAAAATAATCACTTCACATGCTCGACTTCTTTTAAGGGTTTGTAACGTTTTTGCATGAGAACTTTCGTTGCATGACAACATCGAATCTAATATCCATTCTGATTATTCATGAGTGATTTACAATGCGCTATGCGCACAATATAGTCTCTTATATAAGCCATTGATTGCTTGGCACCCTCTTCCTGAAGCGCATAAACCACACGTCCAGCAAGCATTTGGTGAAACCAGCGTGTCTCATTAGATTGCATCATTGAAAATTGTCACATCATATGTTGTATGTGTGTATTTCCCTTCCAGACATGGTCAAGTAACGATGAGTTATGCTACCCTATTAGAAGAGGTCGCACGACCTCAGTGCTCTAGCATGCTATAGTACAATACCATTACTCATCGAATTCGTCACACACGTATCATAAAATGTCTCAAAGGTGTGTTGAACCACATAGCAATTCTTCCCAATGTCGACCTTTGCAGAAAAAAAGGAGACATTCTTAATTGCGATAGACATTCATGGCCTGCAAACACGCAAACACGCTTCTTTTCTATTCAGATAGTTCGTCGGAATAATTCCTTTGTAGCTTAAGTTCATACATCAACAACACCAATTACACGTAATTACAAAACTCCTGAGTGCCAATGGGCAGGGTCCTTCATAATGGTCAAATCCGATATCTTGTTAAAAAGGTGTAACCACATTAAGCACTTCAGATCCTTTTCCAATTGTGCCCATCTGGACATTCTATATCGATGATTGACTAAAGTTGCCTGCTGCAATTGAAACACAGGGTATCGCTTACATATGCGGCACTGATGGAAGAGACACTCAT
>CM067345.1:2896530-2919030 GCA_034190875.2 Urechis unicinctus
CCTATGACTGGAGCTACCGTCGATAACAACGAATGCGATATGTTTAGTCGTGCTACCACACACACACATACACAGACAATGGATGAAGTGGTACGCCCACAATGGTGACAAATATAATGAGGCCGTTATTCATCATTTGCTGCTGCCCATTAGCATACATCAAGAAAATTGATGACTCGGTGTTATTTATCTTTCGCAGTTCCTTTTCGGCCAGGAGATGAATGTTTCTCTTTCTACATTATATTACTCTATGCGTGCCATGACAAGCAAATGCGCCTGAAATTGCATCTTCGCCTTCAGCAAGAACATGGAATTGAAGCTTAAGCATCAAGCTCGGATTACACGCGGCACTCAATATAGAGAGCTACCGGAATTTTTATTAGGACCCCGTGGTGGAAACATGTCTATCAATTTGACATCTGCAAATTGATAATTAACGACTGCTGATACGATCCTTGTTAAAGCTTAACAGCTAATGGCTAAAAACATTCGCAACATTAAATTATTAATGGCTATTCATCAGAAAATATGCCTGCATGTCGCACACCGGTGCTGTTTACTGTCGGTTGGTTTGATGGATGTAAGCTTATACTTGCCTGATGGCACATTTGAATAAGACAGCTAAAACAATCTTATCCTGACCTGATGATCATTTCATCGTGAACAACTCCAATATGAATTAAACAAAGCATCAAATTTTAGGTTGCCGCCAGTAATGGAGCTTGAACGTTGAAACGAATAGTTACGCAATGTCGAAGGAGGAAGTTGAAGAGAAGCTTTCCGAATGTCTTCCTTGGTATATCTATGTACATCATTACTTGAGCCTACAGTTCATACTTAAGAGCTGACCTAATAGCACCACCCCATTCCCTTCACTTCACACATCATACCTATACGAGCACATTTATATGTTCCTTTGCAAGTTTTGGTTAGACAATTGCTGTTGTAATCGTAAATGTCTATTACCAGTGTCTCAAATGGCGTTATAAGTGGTTTTGAAAGACCCCCCTCTGTTACGCGGTGTCTCACATATGCAATTCAAATTCCAGCGTGGTTCATGACAATATATCGGACGCAAGATTGTACATTAATGCGGTGTTTTTGCATTTGTAAGACCATCATTTTGATAAAGCCAATGTTAATTGCGATGTGAATGATACTTTTGATGTAAATACCATGTCGAATATATTATCATATACGAGCCCTCGTCGTGAATATGATCATTACCTCCAGGTATGTAACACGTATGGAATGTATCGGCAGTATCTTGATGATTATAATAACATGGCTTCGGTTCCCGATGTCAGGCTTCCAAGTGCTGGGCAGCTGTAATTTATTGCATGAACGCACGATAGCATATTTCAGCTTCATTGACCCATCCTCAAATAAATCACACTTTCGTCTGTTTGCAGCAAGTATCAAGCAAACATGTTAATTGTAACGACGAGTGTGAGTCCCAACATGAAATGGAGGGAATGTCTCACTAAGTGTGTTGCTGATTGGCTAATTGCTCACCGATGTGTGCGAAGCTACAATACAATTGGAGTTAAACGCTTCATTCGTGTGCACTGCTCAACTGAGTGTGTTATGGCAATTTTGTCACCGATTGTGATTTTCTTGACTCTTGTAGTATTTCGTGGGACTTGCAGTGGACATTCGGCACAGTCAAGTCAATGGAATAATGGATATAATCTCTCGTATCAGGTGTTAATGCATAAAATACTTTATTAATCACAAACTGGATCATAAGCTTTTTAAATTGATTCTCGGTTTTGCTTGTGACCACTGTCTACTGATTTCTGAGTTTGATACTCGGCGGTTTTATGTCTGTTAAACCCAATAATATGTTAAGCAATTTGGAAGGGAACTCGTATAGATGCTGCTTTTTTTGGAATGACCTGATCAGGCTTCATTTTAAGGAAAAAGTCATTAAGCATTTAGAGTACAAGGTGATATATGCTTCCCCGAATATAACGTCCTCCATTGCCTCTCTAACGAGCGGCAAGTCCGCGACAGTAAAAATAACAGTCAAGATCTCTTGATAAATAAATTTTTGTTCAAATCAAGCTAGAATGTCAACAACACCAACGTTAATACGCTGGTCATGTCAATACACAGAGCTCTAGCAAACAAAATGTCACAAGGCATTTTCGGGAATATTCATCAACAAGTTTGTTTCCCAATAGTATGGTGTAGTTATATTGATTCCTACCAGATTATGACGTCACCAGGTTCAATTTGTTTTTAATTAATACGCTGGAGAAGTAAATTGATGCACTGTTCGGCCATACAAAATATCAAAGGGCTATTTCGAAAGGGCTTTATTACTCCATACATCAGTTTGTGGCTCCATTGCCTCTATAAAGGGAGTCGCCAGCAATAGTAATGATAAAGATTTCTTTATTAATTCCAGCTTTATTTACATCAAGTCACCAACACCTAGTTGCTTTTTACTGTCGCCAGCGATACATCATTTATGTTACTATGAGCTCATTAAACTCACATATGGCTAACACTTTGGTGTCACTGGATCACCAAATGACAACATGGTGGTTAGCTTTGAGAAAAACGCTTCAATATTTTCTACTGGCAATACATTCCTATATTCATCTGCAACCACAGGTCGCTGACCGCATGGTTTCTGTGAAATACGGATCAATATTGAGTAAAGCTCGATTGATCAATAAGTTACAGACACCGAGTCCACACCGAGTTAAAATCAAATCAGTGACAAAAATATCAAGGGTATAGATTCTACGATACGGCAATCTGTTATCGCTGCCAATGAATAATCACTTCACATGCTCGACTTCTTTTAAGGGTTTGTAACGTTTTTGCATGAGAACTTTCGTTGCATGACAACATCGAAGCTAATATCCATTCTGATTATTCATGGGTGATTTACAATGCGCTATGCGCACAAAATAGTCTCTTATATAAGCCATTGATTGCTTGGCACCCTCTTCCTGAAGCGCATAAACCACACGTCCAGCAAGCATTTGGTGAAACCAGCGACCGCAGTGCTCTAGCATGCACTAGTACAATACCATTACTCATCGAATTCGTCACACACGTATCATAAAATGTCTCAACTGTGTGTTGAACCACATAGCAATTCTTCCCAATGTCGACCTTTGCAGAAAAAAAGGAGACATTCTTAATGGCGATAGACATTCAAGGCCTGCAAACATGCAAACACGCTTCTTTTCTATTCAGACGGTTCGTCGAAATAATTCCTTTGTAGCTTAAGTTCATACATCAACAACACCAATTACACATTATTACAAAACTCCTGAGTGCCAATGGGCAGGGTCCTTCATAATGGTCAAATCCGATATCTAGTTAAAAAAGTGTAACCACATTAAGCACTTCAGATCCTTTTCCAATTGTGCCCATCTGGACATTCTATATCGATGATTGACTAAAGTTGCCTGCTGCAATTGAAACACAGGGTATCGCTTACATATGCGGCACTGATAGAAGAGACACTCATGGGAATACTCCAATGATCTATTACAGAATGAACATTCGCGCTAACCGAAACGTAAGTTTAGTGTGCGCACGATTTAGTATACTAGGTTTACTATCATGTTGTAATAAACTTATCCTTCCATGCCGAAGCAGTTAGATTGTAACCAAATTAGAAATGCCACTGTGGGAGGGTTTGCTTTGAAGGTGACGGACAGAGATAGTATTCAGGTTTCAGCATTAACACTGCTCTTGGGGAAGTTTTTACGTTTTCTTGAACAATCGATTCACAATCATTACAGCAGCATGCTGTGGTAAAGTTACTTGGATGTAGACCGCGACATCACCTCCATATTGTAATCGTTTACCCACGAAGCATTAAGTAATGTTACCTGTTCCATAACCAACAAACATCTGGATAATCTTTATTTCATCCACCAGATAAGAAAATCATTCATGGTAAGCAACTGTATCTTTGGAATGATAACAATTGTACAACTGACGACATTTATTAAATTTCGCAGGTAATTATCGCATAAAAAAACACATAGAAATGTGCTAACGTTCAATCCACGTTGGCCAATAACACACAAGAACAATTTAGGGACGCAGGACCAGCTGAGATTCCGATTTCTAAATGGTGTCGCTAACATTTAGTAGTAGTTTTTTGTGATAGTTTCAAGCACCATGACAGCGATTATATACTGTATTACAATCAGCTGTTAACAGGCAGAAAATAGTTCTTGTTCAATTAATGCTACACTATGAACCAAGTTTGAAGAACAGCAATTCACTTTTTTATATATTGCGCGTGCATTAGGTGCAAAAAGGCCTGATAATTCAATTACCCGTTGAATTGAGGCATTCAAGGCCATTCAGAGCTTTGCCGCGAATGTGAAAACGAGTGAATAACTCGTGCGAATTCTCTTATGAGCCATACATGAATGCGTCCAGTGAATGACCTAAGCTTACAATTGAGAAAAACGACATCGGATGCTGCCACTTTGGCGGGTGCCTTTTGTTTTATTAACCAAATGCTGTCTTATACATTATCGTATTCAGGCCTCGAAAAATAAAAGGAATACATCCACTGTGTGGATTAAGCTGAAGTTAGCAATTACCTAGTTACAACAACGAATATTAATATTTATGAATGCAAGTATGTACGATAGTACGTATGTAATGTGTACAAGTATGTACGATAGTACGTATGTATGTAGTATGTGTACATATGTATGTATATGTATGTATGTATGTATGTATGTATGTATGTATATGTATGTATGTATGTATGTATGTATGTATGTATGTATGTATAGTATGTATGTATGTATGTATGTATGTATGTATGTATGTATGTATGTATGTATGTATGTATGTATGTATGTATGTATGTATGTATGTATGTATGTATGTATGTATGTATGTATGTATGTATGTATGTATGTATGTATGTATGTATGTATGTATGTATATGTATGTATATGTATGTATGTATGTATGTATGTATGTATGTATGTATGTATGTATGTATGTATATGTATGTATGTATGTATGTGTATGTATGTATGTATGTATGTATGTATGTATGTATGTATGTTATGTATGTATGTATGTATGTATGTATGTATGTATGTATGTATGTATGTATGTGATGTATGTATGTATGTATGTATGTATGTATGTATGTATGTATGTATGTATGTATGTATGTATGTATGTATGTATGTATGTATGTATGTATGTATGTATGTATGTATGTATGTATGTATGTATGTATGTATGTATGTGTATGTATGTATGTATGTATGTATGTATGTATGTATGTATGTATGTATGTATGTATGTATGTATGTATATGTATGTATGTATGTATGTATGTATGTATGTATGTATGTATGTATGTATGTATGTATGTATGTATGTATGTATGTATGTATGTATGTATGTATGTATGTATGTATGTATGTATGTATGTATGTATGTATGTATGTATGTTTATATATGTATGTATGTATGTATGTATGTATGTATGTTTATGTATGTATGTATGTATGTATGTATGTATGTATGTATGTATGTATGTATGTATGTATGATGTATGTATGTATGTATGTATGTATGTATGTATGTATGTATGTATGTATGTATGTATGTATGTGTATGTATGTATGTATGTATGTATGATGTATGTATGTATGTATGTATGTATGTATGTATGTATGTATGTATGTATATGTATGTATGTATGTATGTATGTATGTATGTATGTATGTATGTATGCATGTATGTATGTATGTATGTATGTATGTGTGTATGTGTATGTATGTGTGTTAGTTTTGTGTTTATGTATGAATTATTATGTAACGTGAAAGTGACAACGAAAATATATGTAAAATTTGTCTACTATATTCATGAATTCATATAAGTTGTTTGAGCTGGTCGATTTTATTACATGTTAAATGGAATTTAGATATTAATCTACTATTCTAGACGAACGCCGCGTGTCAATGTAAAAGAATCCACTGGAACTACACATGCTTATGCAGCTGTAATCAATTGCACACAGCTTCCAGTAATGGAATTGGGTAGTGACAGATATGTTTTAACGACTAATACTAGGTTGCTTGACATGGAGTCGGTTTTTAACCTCAGGATGACAGATAGGAAATGACTGACTATGCGTGATGCGTTTTTGCTTACTTAAGCCAAGTGGCTTACAGTGTCCTGAACATTGCTTGGTCGTGCTATGAATAGTGGGGTGATCGTACAGATCTGAGAAATAGTTAGTCCACTGTGTTTTATCATAACATTTATCACCATAACACTGGCTCGGAATACTCCATATTTTCCGCTTATAAAACTGCGTTCATATCAAGCCTTTAAAGATGGATATGAACATCCGTATTTCACAGAAAATCCAATACAAAGGAGTTTCTTCACATGCACATTGGTGCAATATAACTATCGAGGCTGTATCAAACGCATACTAAGTAAAAGGCTTATGTATGTTACTCAATGTAATCACCTAATTAGCATATGAGACAGTGAAGCAATTCTCATTATCATTAAACTAATATTTTCAATCAAGAAATTCTTACGCATCGTTGTGAAGGTAGGGTTACAAAATCAGGCAAAATTGGACATATATTGACTTTAAAGATGTGTGTCAGCCACGTTCGCCGCTTGTTGAGTCGGTATTGTGTATTGATGAATTATTTTACTGAGAAATTTTTCTACGACTAGGCTAAACTCTAATTAAACCTTCGCCCGTATGCAGTGAAGGTTTAAAGGTCTGCCATTGTATGAACTTCAGTATATCATGTGCACAGTACTATTAGTATAGTCCAACAAGACAGAAATCCCCACGCCATTAAGTTCTTTCTCTGCCTAATATTATTTGTAAAGCCCAATAATACGAGGCAAAATTTACCAAGTCATTAATAACTAGTTTCTGTATGCATTCTAATCGTCAAGCAAAAATAAAATGCATTATAGTATTCGGAATTAGAACATACTTGAAAGCTTTACATTGCATATTTCAATGGTGAAAAAAAAATTGCAGCGTGGTTTCGGGATCTAAAGTTTAGCAGAGGAATGCTTTAGTTTAGATTGATGTACAAATATTTATGTTTAACCGCAAGTTTGTTTGTCAATTATTCATTTGCAAAGTCGCTGCTGTAACAATAATTCATAAAACCGCATTCATTAGAATTAACTATAGTATATAAGATCATGAAGAAAACATGGATTGCCTTTGGTTATTTAGTCACCTGCTTACCGCGATATGAATATTTACATACATACATGTAAATATTGATATATATACACTTATATATACAAATATATAAATATATATATATATATATATATATATATATATATATATATATATATATATACATAAATATGTACATAAATGTATGTATATATATATTGATATATATATATACATATATATGTAAATATGTTTATAAATACATATGTATATATATATATATATCCGTAGCTCATATATATACATGAATACTATACATATGTATGTTTACATATATATATATATATATATATATATATATAGATATATATATATATATATATATATATATATATATATATATATATATATATATATATATATATATATATATATATATATATATATATATATATATATATATATATATATATATATATATATATATATATGTATATATACATATATCCGTTGCTTAGTTGTACTATAGTACACAACTATGCGTATATGCATTCATAAAGTGGAATACATAAGTATGGCTAGATCTAAATTTATCGCTTTCACATTGCATAGGAAGTTATCATGGATTCATTCAATGTGTGGTTAATGGTGGCTTACATAACAAGTTAAATGCAGTTTGTATCTCTGATTGTTATATTATGCTTCCTTCTCAAATTGTATAGCTAGCTTTGGATAATATCGGTGGTTGCCTCTAGTCCTTTTATCACCTATGTGTCATACCCTTTGGATATATGCATTGTAGTATTTTGTCAATGTTAAAAATTGTAAACCAGTTTTCTATGTCGATGACCTATTATTACAGCTCTGATGTGACACGCTGATTTAACAGCATGGGTTGGCAATATAAAGTATTTGCAAGCTAAACAGTTGTGGAGACCATTAGAAAAGCGTAATATTGGTCTTATGCTCATTAACTCCATGGGCAAGTCGTAACACACTTGTCACACATTTGTAAGTGTCTTCAGTTACATGGAGGGCGTTGCAGTTTTGATCATCAGTGCTGTGACTAAAGAAGTCATTAGTCACGCAACTTTGCTTATGCCCAGCGGACAAACTCCTGTCTCTTTCACTCTGCTCTGTGTGATATGCACAGTTAGCGCTAATTATCAAGTATGTAGCGCGACTCAAGAAAATTAAATGCTAAAATAGTATATATATAGATATATATATAGAGAGATATATATATATAGAGAGATAGAGATATAGATATATATATATATATATATAGATATAGAGATATAGATATATAGATATATATATATATGATATATGAATATAATATACATAGATATATCTATATATATATATAGAGATAGAGAGATGAGAGAGATATGATAGGAGATAGAGAGAGATAGAGAGAGAGGATCTCTCTATAGAGAGAGAGATCTTAGAGAGAGAGAGAGAGAGAGAGAGATAGAGAGATCTTTAGAGAGATCTAGAGAGAGAGAGAGAGAGATCTCTCTATCTCTCTCTCTAGAGAGAGATCTATATCTATCTATCTCTATATATATATATATATCTCTATATATATATATATATATATATATATATATATATATATATATATATATATATATATATATATATATCTATATATATATACCCAGTTCATGTTCGCCATCTTTTCGATCAAGCCGCATCATGTTAGTCAGACAATCTAATCCATTTCACCCAGACTATAGCTGTGATTTGTTAAGTCGTAGTTTATAAAAGAAATGTACACCGAGCATTTATCTAGGAGCAAATGTGGACAAGTTCGGGACGATATTAGTCATTCTTTCACTCTAATCATCACTTGATTGTCACACACTTATCCAAATTTATGTCAAATCATGCCCTGAGTTCCTAACGCTGAGATTTTGACATGCCGGGCCAAGTTTAGCTTTCTTATTATTGCGCTGGATTCCTTCCTCAGTAAATAGATGTACGGTGCTATGGCTTGGTATAGCATATCTTCAAATACGATAGAGTACTATTCTCCCATTTTAAACAATAAATCCCACTCATTCAACTGAAAGTTTCAAGAAATGTCACACGTCTCGCTGAACAACTCAAAGAAGAGGGCTATTTAATTGTAGCAGCTCCTTATGGGAAGTTATCGGCGGCTAAACCCAGTGCAAAACTTTACTACAAACTCATTTTTAGCTATCCGCGGGAAGGGTAAGTACTTTTCTTGAGATTTTATTTGGATTATGAATATAATGTAAGCAACTCTGAAAACTCGAACTCAATAGCAGTTTTCAATAGCAATTACGTTTTATCCATAAATCGATCAAAAGACTAGAAATCCAAACTTCCTTGTATGCGGATCGGTAGATATGATATTTGTAAAGCTAAAGGTGTTGGGGTGCTAACACCCTCTTTTTACGAGCGGCTACATTTGAATATACCTGTCTTGCGAGTATTACAGAGGGCTTTCTTGCCTAGCATCCATGTTCGGGGGCCATATATTTTCTGGCTAGGCTGCACGCACGGTAGGGCGGTCAAACGCCTCGCCGATCTCATTTAGACAAGGCAGTTGTTGGGCCGTTTGGTAGTATCATGTAAATGATGAATTTTGTTGGTGCAATGATGAATTTTTGTTCGTTTAATATATTATAAATGAAGATTTTTCGTTTTTTCTGGCGGAAAGTTTTTTCGAGGTCATATAAGTCGTGTCGCTATTTATGAAAAGAGAGTCGTACCAATTTATGCTTCATACAATTGCTGAATAGATTACACCCAAACGTAGAAGAACGGAAGTGATATACAGATCCGGGTGATAATCGATCAGATTTTGGGGTGTTAAATCGCGATTTTGCCGCTTCAATATCGGATTACTTTTCGAAACTCGAATAACTTTACGATTATCACTCGGATCCATATAAAGGAGACTCCCCCAACGCATCGATTTCATTATCTCTTCCATAGGACAAAAAATTTAAAGATACGGTTAATTTTAAAACAACATGTAATGTGCTTATTTTCCCTGAGACATCTTCACACGCCATAGCTTCGGCGCCATGGCAACGATACGCGTCTTTGGTAGATTTCATATTGCGACTTTGTCAAAGGAATGCTAGTGTGAGTAGGACACGTATTTGGAACTTGGTGATATGGAGTAACTGATTTACAAAGTCAATTAGACTGCTGCAGTCATGTTCACGATTCACGGCCATTTGGTGTGGGTGGGTGAAGCTGTTAACATGCTTGAAGTATAGTATAGCAGAAGCCTCATTAAGTCCTATTTGGCGTATAAACCCCACCAGACCTTTTTTAGGTCTTTTTGCCACCCAATTGAACTAATGGGGCTATTAGGTAGAAATGACTCATAGTACACGTGCCAAGGTGGCTCGAGCCAAACACGTTGAAATACACGGGCAATCCCCTGTCTCCATATCCACGTAAGAAGGCGGCAAAAACAAAACGCACTCGATCGTAAGTACAAAGAGATATATGGAAGGCTTCAGAAACGGACTGGCACACAGAATCTGGTTCCAGCGCCTAGAAGGATAAGCCGGTTTTAGCGCCTAGAAAGAAGAAAGATGTTCCAGTTCCAGCGCCTAGAAAGAAAAACGGTCCGGTTCCAACTCCACACATCAAGTAGTTCAGGATGCCTAAAAGAGCAGTAAAGAACTATCTTCATGGTTTGGTAATGAACGTTCCTGAGACATACCGCCCTGCCGCAGACCTGATGACCTTCCAGAAAGCCGCACACCCTAAGATGAGAAAAGTTTTGACTGAAGAGCTAGAGGAGCTAGGCGGTATAAAGTGTCAGTTTGCAATTAAGATAAGACTCTACAAACATGATTAAGAGAGTACGTAGAGCCAGTCTTGAGAAATAAACAGGAAGTGGTTCTAGAACGTGAAGACATCAATACCGTGCTTAAAGAGTCTAACGTTGAAATCCAAGAGAGGCTGGAAAAGTTGACAAACCAAGGGTCTGGATGGGTCTTTGAGTCGGTAGCAACTATCTGGATCGACATAGCCAAGTATCAACCACTCAAAGGAGGCTCCCACATCAAGCTACCACCGGGACTGGCAAACAAGAAGGCAATCATAAACGTAAACAATAAAGATGACTTATGCATATTATGGTCAATAGCAGCAGCCATCCAACCAGTTGCGACAGATCCACAGAGGACAACAAAATACAACCTGTGCAAGTTGCTAGACAAGCTTGAGGGCGTGGAGGTGGAGTTCCCTACCCAAGTCTCCCACGTTGCAAAGATAGAAAAACATCTTAACCTAGCCCTGAACGTATTTGGTTGGGATGGGAAAACCACAATAGTACGCAGGATCAGCAAACACCCAGGAACCCTCATCAACCTCATGCTCATCGAGAAAGACGACAGGTTTCACTATACCCACATCAAGGACCTTAACCGCCTACTCTACGACCAGAGTAAATATCAACATCGAAAGTACTTCTGTGAGCTTTGCCTACACGGGTACACAACAGAGAAGCTACTACTTGAGCATAAGCCCGAGTGTGCTGGAATAGGTCAGACTGCAGTTCGGGTTGATATGCCTGAGGAGGGAAAAACATACTATCATTTCAGAACTGGCAGAAACAACTTCCAGCCCCATATGTCTTATACTCAGACTTCGAGGCCCTCAAAGTCAAGCTTCCAGGCCCGGCACTCAATACTGAGAAGATTAATACCCAGAGGACACATGAACACCAATGATGTGAGTACGGATACATAGTGGTTAGGTGCGACGGAAAAAGCTCTCCTCCAGTAGTCTACAGGGAGAAAGACACCGTGGAGAAGTTCCTCACAGCCCTCCAGCAAGAAGAGAAAAAGATTAAATCAATTCTATCCAAGCCAGTCCCCATGAGGATGACCAGGGAAGACCAAAGAGTCAAAACAGGCCGCAACCAAATCCCACGTCTGCAACAAACCACTAGGTACAGATCGGGTTCAAGACCACTGCCACATAACTGGTAAGTACAGAGGGCCAGCCCACAATGCCTGCAACGTAAAGCTTAGGCTGAGCCTAAAGACATCCCCAATCCCCGTGGTCTTCCACAACTTACGAGGCTATGACTCCCACCTCCTGATGCAGGGTATAAGCAAGGTAGAGGGAGAGATCAACTGTATACCTAATAATATGGAGAAGTACATATCCCTATCCCTGTATATCCCTATAGTATCACTACCCATAGCTAGTGATACATCAGCAATAGCCATAGCCAGGTCGCGTGGGGTGAAATCAAAACGTGGCGCACCACCACCCAGAGCCATCTTAGCAAGCTTGGCATAACCTATTGATATACCGGAAACAACTGCACCGTGGTACAGCGCTTTGACGAGCATTTTTCCATCAGTAATTGGTGTTATCATCTTATTCCATATAAAACGGATCCTTTAAATGAGCGTCCGGAGGTGCTGACTTCACTTGGTTCTCCCCTGGGCACAACCTGTTTAGGGGATGAGGCTACAACTCTCTGCCTGTAGCAATACAATGCTAGTCCAAACACCCACAACCCACAAAAAGGTGATGTCGCCCACGTAGGCCAAGACTGAGTCGAACCTATCTCATACCATAGCGATGATAAAGTTCACAGCGCATGTCCGACAAACGGGCAAGTCTCAAGGTCCGTTATCAGATCTGGCTGATGTTCTGGGGGAATTGGCAGAAACATACAAGCAACGCCAGAAAACAGCTGGAGAACTGACTGCCTCAGAGTCCGCGTCATGGCGGCGCCCAACCAAGCTTCATATTTCGCATAGAGATTTGTAATCTCTTCATCGGACATTGATTCAATCTTTGCAGTGGACAGGTGCTGATTGCCGAGGTACTGCCGGCCCTGACCCCCGGCTATCACGGCAGCATGCCTATCTCTCTTATACTACATTTCCGCACTGGGTTCTGCTCGCTCAACCTTTGTCGACACCCAGGACAACCTCCACTTCCTGTTCAAGGAGTTGATCAATAATGGCATCAGGGTCCATGAATGTATGTACACACCTTCGAAGTCTAATATATTGCACCACCCCAGGTTTGCACAATGCTGCGGTTATCATCAGTTGAGGTCAGGGGCCAACAATAGCCCAGTCACCGGTGCCAGGCCAACATCATTTCAATCGACGGCATATGTTGTAGGTTGATCAGTCTTCAGCAACAGTTTCGTGTGCTTGGTCTTTAATAGCAGCTGGCGTACCCGGGCGCGTTCATCCCTTGTCGAGATTACATCATTCTCACGTAAGGCTTCTTCAAACGAGTCCCGGTCTTTGGTGTGAAAGAGCACCATCCAGCGGGTCTGTTCACGCAAATCCTTCAGAACGGAGTTATACTTTTGGGTGAGGACCCAGCCACTTTGTTGTGCATGCCGGCCTCTAAAGGCCAGCTCGGACAACATATCTTTCTTCTTGGTTATGTCCTTTGTTGCCGAACAGTCATCGATGATGTAGAGGGTAGGCTCGCCCTTGAAGCAGTGGTAAAAGGCCCTCAAGTGGTCATGGAGCCGCTCCCCCGGATCAACGACATAGACCTCCGAATCGTTCCACACCTATAGCCGCGACTGATAGGCCTCGTTTAAACGTATGGTAGGGCAGAGGATTATAATATGCTCAAAGGCACCGAAGAAGGGCCCTTGGAGGAGGTCGAGGATGAATGCGGTTTTCCCACATCCTGTCTGCCCACAAACAATTGCCGAACAGGGACCATCTGGAAATGTAAACTCAATTTTCGTTTTCATCAAACCTTATTACTAGACTGCGCTGACGAAGCTGCCATCTTTAATGTTAAGCTGTGCATCTGTTACAATATACATATAGACGTTCAATACACCGGCCGCCTCTGCCTTTTTTTGTGATCTGAATGGTGACACCCTCAGACGCATTCTCCACGGCCCTCCCACTACTATGCAGCTGGTCGTCATCACTTGGCTTAAGTCGAGCCACAGAGCATACTTACTGGTTAGGTACTCTCATAGGGAAACTTCCAACAATGCCAAGTCTTTTGCAGCTATTGTTACGCTGGGGTCTCGTTTGCTCGTTGCTGCAAAGGCCTTCTTCACCTCATCCCACTGCTGGTAGCCACGTATGCTCTGGGCATAGAGTTGATTGGGGATGCCCTCAATGGTCACCTCAACTTTCGTAATCTTTGGGTTGTAGAACGACTCTGTTGTCCTGGCAGAATGAGGCGTTGGCTGGGTCTTCTAAAAGCAGTAGGATGCTCTTCATGCTGCGAGCCGGCATGTTCAGGTTGATGTTCCACAGTGTATCTCTTTTATTGTATACAAGCTTCCTGTGACGAAGCACACGGTCATACAGAATCGAGAGCCGACCTGTGTACTTGGTGCGTATCATGCGTATCATGTTTGGGTTACCATGTCATACTCCAGCGAGTTGCCATCAATTTTGTAGCGGTGTTGCCTGTTGCGTGAATTACGTGGTTGTAGTCGTTGAACGTGAGCTCGTATTCCAGTCTGTCATTAACTGTAGAACGGCATGTGGCTCTCGAGGAGTTCAAAGTCAAGCAGAACGTAGTACCTGTTACTATACACATCGGCTACGGCCTCTTCCTCGGTTTCATCCTTGTCTCCTGCCCCCACTCGTATCCTAGCTGTGTTTCTGTCATCTGATGTGTCAATGCCCTGGTACTGGGGGCCTTGTCTCTTCTGTGCGGTCCGCCACAAGTCGTGGTAACAGTGGTACACATCGCTGTGATCAATAGACATGACCTCATTGCCAGAAATCTTGATTGTCAATTTCTTAACCACGGCACGACCCAGGTTTTTTGCACATCGCTGCGGTTAACATCAGTCGAGGTCAGTGTGATTATAAAGGCCAGCCTTGCTGTCCCTGGAACAATGACGTCATCTGCGCCTAGATTAGGGAAGCGAACCAGCAGTGGTTGGTTCTGATCAAGGACAGTTAGAAGACAGTTACGTTCAAAGGACTACCCTGACTTGATTATTATAAATTCTTGTACTAAAGTCCTGCTTTCACTTCAAACAATAGCTAGTAAAGGTGGGGGGGGGGGCATAAGGCCGTCCGTGATGGTTTGGGGTTCACTGGGTGGTCCCAAAAAGCGGTGTCACAAAAGGAAACAACATCCCTCCAAGGCGTTGACCAAGCAGCTGCTAAAGTTGCATAAAATTTAGAAATGAGGGGCCCTGAAGCCATTTCCGGGACGGGGGGTGGCGTGGAAGAAACAGGCTTTATGGAGGACGTTCATAATACCATCCAACACCTAGGTACACAAACAGACAACGAACTACCACTCAGAAAGATTATAGAGGGCTTGCAGACCCAGAGGGGTGAGCTGGTCAACAAGCTAAAATGGCAAGCTTGGAGGAGGCAGGGAGGGGTGATAGTCCAGCATGAAAATTGCAAGCAAATGAGCTTGCAGAGCCGAAGGACCTGCGGCGTGTTCGTGATAAGGCTGCCTATGTAAACCGTGAACGTCTGTGAACCCAAATTAACCGCATCAGGGAAACGATAAACAGACTTCTTAACAAGGACACAACGCTAGCTGAGCGTGTGCGCACCCTGTTCCGGGAGCAAGGCGTAACAATGGCCTCCATCCTCAATGTGATTAGATTGGCAATCTCGACCCTGGTAGTTGCTTTGACGTGTGGAGGGAGCACTAGTCCAACCCTGGCACCAACACCAACGCCAGCTGATAAGCCTTGTGTAATGGAATGGAATCATTGGCTCCATCGTATCATCGCTGCTTAAGTCAGCTGCAAAGGTGGCTGGTTGGATGGCAGAACATGTATGATGCTATGTATAAAAAATATAGGTGTGCAGTAAACTCAGTGGACGCTGTAGACACTGCTTTAGTTTCTGTGGGTATGTGTCTTGGCGCAAGTGGTGCGGGTCTGATGTCTACGGCGGTTGCTGCCCCTATTGCTACAGTCATGGGTGCTACGGGGGCCGCTTGTGGGCTACTTGTAATTGCTGGAAAATTAATCAGTTGGCGGCTGACCATTAAGGTAAAAACATGATCAGATCCGCATTATGGCGCAGAGCAAATTAAATACCATCGCTGACATTGTATCGGCGGCAATTGAAGATGGTTATATCTCTTATCATGAGTTTAAGCTCGTTTTAGATGAGCTCACAAAATTTAGCCAAATGAAGAGTGAAATTTAGGCCAGATCTGTAAAGGCGCGCCAGACTGTTTTAATTGATGAAAAAACGCGCTGATCCAACATGGAAAAGACGAAGCATTGGAAGGTATCAGACAAAAATTCGGTGCTTCTTTACCATTGAGCGGACTGTGAATGATATTGACCCACCTCAATACATATATGTTGTGTGAAAAAGTGCAAAAGCCTCCTGGTATGACAACTGCTCTCCAGTTTCAGCAGGACCACAAAGGCCCCGGGATTTCCCCTGCGACCCCACCTCCACCATATCGTTATTTTCCCAATAAGACTCACAGAAGCTTTGTAACTGCCTCCTCTGAGCCTGAATAACGCGCCCGTGGAGCTCAACGGCTCTGTTTTGGTTTTTACTCAAACACTCCAAGCGCTCCAACCCACACTCAACCTTCAATTCTATGTCCTTGAGAGAGATTTCAATACCCTCCTTCTCAGACATTAGATAGTTGATGTCTTCCAGCAACTCCTCATTTTTTGTATTCATTGATGTCTATACAATACCCTTAGTTTAATTGGGCTGAAAAACAGCCCTAAAACGGTCTGGATATCCCGCCAGAGCTTCTAGGGCTTAATGAGGCTTCTGCGCTAGACCCGCTACTCTCTATACTACTAAATATTTAATTCTTGAATTTATGTCATAGTACTTAGGAAATGCAGTTGTATAGGATTAAATGACATTTGTTTTTGTCACGCATTCCACGGATATATTCACGCTTTTATTCAATAGTAATGTGCGGCCACCTATTATACAAAGGGAAAGGGGAAAGAGTGCAGTAAATTTGTCGCGGGATTATTACCCCTGTATAAGACGATTGTCGCCCGATGTGTGAAGACAAGTAAAAGGAGTGTCGCGTGAGCGCTGAAGTAGGATGCGGAAAGATTTTTTGTGGTATCTGAAACACTTTAAATTTGTATTTCATCGAGGAGGCTACAAATAATCCAGTAAAAAATTTTCATTACTTTAATATCGATTTTTTTCATTTTTGGTTACTGCTGTTGAATAATAATATAATATAATGTTATATGCATAACAGTGCAGTATCCAATTACTTTTTTTACTTTTTACCAAAATAGTGCCAAATACAACGAAGGTAGAACGTCTAGAAAATACTGACACCTGAATTGTTAGCGCATACGACTGAATGTGCTAAGATGTTTCAACAACTGATAGAATGGAAGTGAATAGTTCGTAGTACAAGTAAATGGTGCGATGCAATCCAGTGCCGGGCACTCAGGAACCCGGGGGAGGGACCTGCGTAAATGCCGATGAAAACCCAGTGATTTATTCATTCGAGTCAATGGGACCATCAGGGGAGCAGTTTACGCGCGTCCTATAGTGATGCTAGGTGGTTTTCATCATTGCAAATCACACGATGCTAAGGCTGCAGCAGGGTAGCGTGTTCAGTAGAGTAAAAAGACTGATATCGCGCGAGTAGTTGATTTCCTTCCCCTGAGCAGCGTACTCCAAACCGTTGACAGAGCAATTTTTTGTACCGGATGTTGAACTCGTTTGGAGCATAATCTAGGTCAAGCTCGGGGCGCCAGATACAAAGATATAAAACTAAGTTGGTAAGTTTTACCAGTCCGTGAAAATGCAGCTTATTGCGTGCGATTAGAAACAATGATTTTATTACTGCCGCTATGTGTGTTAATGCGAAGTCATGGTGCGACTGGCTGTCAGTGTGGATTAGTGAGGGGGAAAGGTGAAACGACTCAAAAAGGCTAGTCAAGACTCAAACTCGACGTGGTTGGTGAATACGGTCCCAGTTAATACTGAAATAGTGTACAGTGCTATCGCTTAATCCATCGCTTCCAGAGCTGCGTACAATGATCATTTGGTCAAGCAGCCTCTAGCATGAGGCGTATATGTAGTGTTTCACCCACAGAAAAACAGTGCTTATACCGGTATGTAAGATGCATATACTTTTTACTATCATTATGCTGTTGATCAGCTTGTTAACATTGGGATTTCACAGTGGACTTAGTGCTTGGATGCATGAATGTTTAAACATAAGGTTCATTAGACTGCTAATAATTTCGGGCAAGTGAGAGTACTTCAATAATTCGATTTACATTGTAAAAGTGCGACCTTTAAAGCTGTCAAAGATGATGTAGTTGCTCTGTGGTTGGGTTTGTTGTATGAGGTGGGTCCTGTGTTGATCCAATAGATCTTATCTTGTGCCTTCTGACATGAATTGTATTAGTATGTGTTAGGTGCTTACAATCAATAGGGACGCTGAGGTTACCAACCAATTGTGTATTACCAAGTCAGCAGAGTTGGCCTGGTCGACATACTGGTTCTTGCTTACCTTTCTTGTTTTGCATATTGGAGTCAATTTCAATGAAAGCCACGGTCTACTAAACACTCCCCGACCCCGAGTTACTCACTCATTATTAAAAGCAGTCTATTTCGAATTGCATATTTACTATATCACTTCCCTAGATGACTCTACAGTACATAACATTGCGGATTGGTCTGGGCTTTTATAAAAATTGATTGGGTTCTAACGAATGTAATATATTTTGTCTCTTGATGAATGAATGTATGTTATCAGAATTTATTGTTGGTCTATAGCTTGTATGAAATTTTTTCGGTCCTGATCCAATATTACATGATATATTACTGCTGATGACAAAGCACTTGATAGCGTCCCCCAATACCTCATGCGTTGTTGAGACGCATCATAATTTAGACCAATGCGTATTTTTTCACGCGTCCATAAAAATCCACAACGGGAAAATGGGAAAACCCTTATCTTAAAGTACTCCCAGTTCAAAGCGGTTCCATGCATGTGAACCCTGGCTACTCACTGTGGTGAAGAAGGAACGAGTTCAAGTGGTCCGCGCAGTACGGCCTCGTGCGATACCGCTTATAATTTGTAAAGGAATTTAGCGGAGTGTAATATGTGTATCTTACATGGGGCATATGGTTTCCAACACTGGCGATTTGCAGCAGGTGGAACTGTCAGGCTCCTAATCGAGATGCCTAACGTTTGAGGCACGTATTTGTTTGAGCCGTCATTTTCAAAAAAGTTTCATTGTGATAACTCACTGCTTAGTTAATTAAATCAATTACCTAGACTAAAATATAAAAAAGAGAGGATGTGGAGCGAGAACATTTTGTGGTGGGACTGCGCGGCTGCTGAGGCTAGCGTGAAGGCATTGCTACACATCTTCATCATTAATAATAACGGACAAGAGTGTCACATGTTGTAGTCTGTGTTTCTTGATTTATTGTTGAATCAGTTTATGATGTAATCGATATGCTACTTATATAAAATGACGTAGATTAAAACGTTTTGGGAAGGAGATAAGGAGTAAGAGTTCTGCGTCGGATAGCAACTGATTAGTTCAGCAAGGCCTTTAATAGGAGACTCACGAGTGTTGCACATGTTGTAACTTTCAATTGGTTAATCATATAATATGTAATAGTCAAGGTCCCCATTCCCTTAAGCGCCATACCCCGACTAGTGTAAGTTCTGATCGCTGGAGGGGACATATGCGCACAGCGTCGTATTCCGTGTTGGTCCACTCAGCCCCACTTACTTTCACCAGATTTTTGTCACATATTCATGCCATCTCCTGGCCTCTGCCTCTAATAGTGATAATGCGGTATATGTTTCCTGGTGACTGAACAATTTTCATTCCTTAGGGGGGGGGGGGGAATTTTTACCCCTAGCATTCTTTGAATGGGGGTAGAAAAATTCCTTCTGATAAAACCTTTGACTGTGTATATAACTTCTTAAAGTGATTGTTTATATCATTAAAAGATATTGTTGTATCCATGGCCTATATACAATATATTGGGTCCAGACCCAACAATACCAGTCCACATATATCATATGCTGTGCCTAGATGATGCCTATTAACTTCGTATAATGAGTGTATATATAATTTAAACTTATTGTTGGGTCCATGGCTTATATACTATTTATTGGGTCCAGACCCAACAATACCAGTCGATATATATAATATGCTGTGTCTAGATGATGCATATAGCTTCGTAAAATGAATGTTTATATTATTAATAGGTATTGTCGGGTCCACGGCTTATGTAACATTTATTGGGTCAGGACCCAATATTACGAGTCCATTTACATATATATATATATATATATATATATATATATATATATATATATATATATATATATATATATATATATATATATATATATATATATATATATATATATATATATCATATATATCTCTCTATATATATATATATCTATATATATATATATATATATATATCTCTCTATATATATATATATATATATATATATATATATATATATACCCTGTGTCGTATTGACGTAATCCATAAAATGAGTATATATATTAATAAAGCTTATTGTTTGGTCCATGGCTTATATATAATTTATTGGGTCTGTATTTATAATTTATTGGGTCCGTATATATAATGACTGTGCCGAGATGACATACATAATTTAGTAAAATTAGTGTATATATTATCAAAACTTATTGTTTGGTCCATGGCAATGATACTACGTTTCGGGTCTGGACTAATAAAACGAGTCTATATATATAGTAGGCCGTGCCATGATAACGTATACAGCATTGTAAAATTAGTGTATATAATATTAAAACTTTTCGTAGAGTCAATAGCTTATATACAATTTATTGGGAATATTATACCAATGGATCTCCCATATATCGGTGTTTGTGAAAGCTCACTAACACAAATAAAACCCTAAAAACATTGCCGCAGTCTCGCAAGTAAATGTTGTGCATATGTCGGAGATATTATTGTTATGTTGACATGGACATAAACACTTACAGTCTGTAAATGATGATGTTCACTAGTGGGCAGAGATATTGGCTTCTTTTCACTTATGTATGCCCAATTTTGTGCAGATTGTGGGCATGAGTGAGAGTGAGCTTGGTATGCTGGCAAAACATCTTGGCCATGATCCAAAGACCCATCGGAAATATTACCGACTGTCACATTCTTCTTTAGAGTTATCAAAGGTAGGTTTGTATACTGAGTATAAAGAAAATTTATCCATGTTTTCTATGTTCTGTGTTTCTTTAATGACTGCACTGTGATAAGTATAAATCCGTTTTGCATTTATCAAGCCAAACCAAATCCTGTGGCTGTTAATTAATCCTGATTAAACATTCATAAGTAACTTTATACACAAAACTGTTTTGTGTCAAGATCTCCCAGCTCCTCCTTATAGTTGAGAATGGCAAGGTGAATCAATGGAAAGGAATGCGTCTGGAGGATATATCTGTTGAAGGTCACAAATGCTCCTTGAATAAAATGACATTGACAAATTTTTGTTACTTAAGTGAACATCTTACCACATTGTGTTGACAAACATATATGGACTTGACGTAGGCCTATTAATTGACCAACTGCTTGGCTGATGCAGATCTTCCGAGTATAGAAGAAGAAGATGCAGAAGGTTGTTGTGGATGAACTACCCTCTGTTACTGAGAGTAAGTTAGTAATGATTGCATGAGTAGACACCAGACACATCATATAACAATTTGCAGCTTTATCATTGATTCTTGTGCTTTACCATGTATGTGTAGTGTGAATGTATATAGATGCAGAGTTACCATGTATGAGGGAAGTGATTGATATTGATTCTGGCACCAAGAAACAGAAAGTTGATAAAGCGGAGGCAGGTAGGCATGACTGCAATAACCTTGGGCATCCATATGGCATAAATGCAATTTGCTATGTGTGCATTAAGTATGTAAAAGATATATATAGTTTCAAATTATAATATTTGAAAGCTTTTAACCCCACATATTATGCCTCTGTTATCATTGACTTGTTTATATGGTAGTACAGTTATAAGTGGTATTTTATGTTTACAGTTTTTGAAAGGAGCAGAACACAAAAGATGTGCTGGACTGACAAGAAAACAGCAATCCTTAAAGACATCTTCCGGGGATACATTAGGAAGACAAGGACCAGTGTGCACAAATCAGATCTGCAGAGAGCAGAACTATTGTTGAAAGGTCGCAGTTTGGCACTGATACGCTCACAAGTGAATAACATGAGACTTGGAAAACGTAACTGATGTATCGTTGATGCTGGAAATAATTGACCCTATCTTGTTTAGAGTAATTTTATATATCAGATATACAGCAAGTACAATGGTCGCGGTTTGCT
>CM067345.1:2921530-2929030 GCA_034190875.2 Urechis unicinctus
TATTAGTTTGTGTTTCTTATTTCCCACGTCTACGTTTTAATATGCATGGTTTTCAACATACATAGTTAATGCACTATGAACAGCGTATCCGACATCATTACCTGCACAATAACAATGCAATGTCAATATGCTTGTTAAGAGGAACTTATTCACATTACTTTTGGTTAAAAACAAGTGAGCGAGGAAAAGGTATATAAGACTTAACCCATGTAAAATTGATTAGGAAAATGAAGTAATGCAAATGCAGGATAATTAAGAGAGTTAAAGCAATCCATGGAGAGATTATGATAACTAAGCCATCGTATTCTTGATAAGGGTTAAATCTTATTCATATTCATACCGTTCGCAATAACATCGATTACAACCATATTCGTTCGTGTATTCGTTCCAAATAATGTTGAAATCATTTTTACATCGCCAATATCCGTCAAGGATATCGTGTCAATCCAAACCCATTATTCTACATAAATTTGACATAAAGTGATACCTCAGTGTGTGTCACGTAAGCTACTAGCCTACATGAATCTACAAGGGGGATCTACCGAGCTCCGTCTCCAAACAGCAAACCTTGCCAAGCTCTCGATATATACCTTACATAACCATTCATTTGTATATTTCAGCCATTACTCTCGACCTGATGCTGAATAAATTAGCACATCCCATAAAATAATGTTTATTCAAAGATATATTGCGTAACCTCATCTGTATTTGTACTCACCAAAAAAGGCACACGACAGTTTCCACTAGCACAAGATGTCATAACGACTTATGATAACTTTCTGTGTTCCTCCTTAGCCTGCGAATGGGAATGCTTTCCTTGTGTGTGGTGACTGAATTCGTTCAATAATCCACTGCATTATACAAGTTACACGAAGGAAGCAATAAAAATTAGCACCGAAGTCTATTTTCGGAATAAGTTTTTTCCGGTGTAATGCTTATGTTATTTGAATCGCATATCGCGTATCGTAGTTTGACACTGCACAGCATAATAAGATGCTACTTCAAACATATTTCTATTAGACTGGCACAATAATTCGACAGGGCACCCACAACCATTTATGTGCAAGCCCTTGATCTTTTGCCTCAATGCATCGAAATAATTGGATAATTGCTACATTTCTACATAGATTTTATCGACGTGTCTGCTTCCAAACCCTTCCCTGGCCAATTTGAAAAACATCGAGTCTGCTTAGGCGGAAGATTCAATTGAATCTGATACTATTGTCCAAATGTCGGATTAACTTATACCTTACCAAAAACGCACACAAAAAAGACTTCATTTTAACTTCCATAATTGTAATGCACCATAATGAATCAAAAGCAGTGAAGCAATTTTCATTATCATTTGATATCATATATTTCAAATATGATTGATGCATCAACCATTCCTGACCCGGCAAGTGTAAGATTACAATCGAGTAGCAGTTAACGATGATAAAATAATGCAAGATGATCAACAATGATTGAATAATGACCCTGGTCTGTGTTTGTTCAGCTCCACAGTCTGATATATTGCTCCCAAGAGAACAAGAACCTATTGTGAAGCTGGAATGATGGCTCAATATAACATACACCCACGAGTTGTTTATTTGACTTGTCAGTTTTGCTTAGAGAGAAGTTTTTATTTGCTAGTGTTCTCGCATTTTCCACCAGTCGCAGATCAAATTAATGCCTCATCAACGTAAAATTGCTTTGTTTAACATCCGAGCAAGTTCGCCTTTTTGCTGCTATATTGTGACGAATTATCTTCAATCGCATCGAAAAATTAAAACCTTTATCAAAAAAAAACATAGATACAAACATTTTGACAAGCATACAAAGGAATCGTTTATTGTAGACTCAAATAATAATCACGCTTCTTTACGGAATCCCATGCGTCATCATAAATTCAATAAGAGAACCGCATAAGAACAATAATAATTCACCCTGACAGAGCCGTGAGATATAACAAAGGTGAATGCGACTGCGTACAAGTACAAAGCAACAGTATGGGTATGATTTAGACATTTAGCTTTTACGTAGTTCCGTTTGTTAGTCTGCTGCAACGGCGGTGTCAACTCTTGGGGGGTAATGCATATGACGGAATAGTCCGCCGGGGTGACTTCGTATTATGATTGATTGCAGCGTTGTCAAAATCATTTATCGTCTGGCGTCTCCTCTACAGATCCGTTTTAGTTCAGCTAAGCAGGTTGATTTTTCAATCGGTTTATAGTTAAGTTGGATACCTATGATATATGAATGGATTTAACGTTTTTCAAGCCTAACAAATGAGCAACCAAATAGAATCTGGTGACAGTCAAGGTTATTCGATTACACTGACTAATGGAGGACATGATTACTCTGATTACGATTTAGAGTATTTGTCGACATCAGATACGTATTTGCAATGCTCAGGCAATAGTAGAGTGATTGTAATAATTATGTGTTATACTAAGGGTCCGTTATAGACAAGTGCTATTTTATCGCATGTGTCCGCGTACCCAGGTTTAAATGTTCTAGGGATCAAATGTGTAGTGCTTAAACTGCTACATATTACTTTTAAAATGCAAGTTTCTCCAATTTGATCTTATCCACATGGTTGATTTCAGACCTTACCTTAAACACCGGCGATTAGCTATCGACAAGCATAAACTGTAGCTGGAAGCTCCGCTCAAATGTTCTAACAGCTCGGCAACACATCTTGTTATCAAAATCATCCGGGATGAGTCGCCACTTTGTTAAACAGCTCTCTTTGAACCAGGCATTGAATATTGTAGGAGCTTAATAGGGCAACAATCGAGACGGAAAAGCATTAGTTAATGCCCCAATCGGAACAATAATGCCGCCCAAAACTTTCAATCATATTCTTATTAGACTGTCACAGTAATTAGACAGGACACCCGCAACCATATATGTTACACTAGATCAGTGAGTTTTGAGGGTTAATGAGGAAAGAACCGAGATCAGTTGCAGCCTTCTGGTATAATGATTAGAAAGCTAGCCAGGGACTTGTGTGGGACAAGCATTCTATTCACATGTCGTCAAGGGTATATTGAGAGTTTACTTGTTTCAGCAATAGAACTATGCAAATATCTTCTGTAGTTGATTGTCGATAGAGAAAGCATATCCAACACACGCACCAGGACAGCAATCAGTCTCAAATTGTATTACAGTATGTGTATTATTTATTGCTTAACAGCGATAGACGAATGATGTGAAAGGTAGAGGTGACGAGGGCAACAGATGATAGATACGAGAATGTACATGTATGTATGTTAAAAGGCGAGATTATTAACTACCTCAAGATGAACATTTGCAAAGGAAGGAAAATAGTAATATTAGTTTTTACCCAAAGTTTCAACAATAGTTGCCTGTACTCTAACCGTCCTAGAGCAATAAGGATCCGTTTATGCAGCAAACGCTAGCAGTTGAGAAGAAAAGCCCCCACGCAATAAGGAATCATTTGATTACGGTAGGGAATTTAGAGTTGACTAGAGGAATTGGTTTGTTTAGTTCGTTGCACAAACACCTTTATTTGACGGTGAGAGTTTTTTCGTCATATGTTCTGTAGTAAGTCAAGTGCATTGCCAATCCACAATAGAATAATCAACTCCAGCGTGTAACATGAGGTAATAACACATAGCTCACTTAGACCTTCACAAGTATTCAAATTATAGCTGCATCTGCCCATGATAAGGTAGCGAAATTCGATGTTGGGTTGATTACTACGGTCTATGTTTTGTTATTCTTTTTCAGATAATATGCCAGTGAATTCACCGCGATTCGGGCGTAGGCAGGTCTCGCAGGTTATTTGATCGCGGATAAGGTGGCGCCCCCTGCTATTTGGGAAGCCCAGGGCGCATGGCTGTACATATGCCCAGCATCAAATCGATGATTTTTCTACATGTCACAACTTCATCAACAACGCTTTCTTGTTTCTCCTACTGGGTGTAATGCACACAGTTTGGCATAAACCATGCATACACCACGATATTAACCGAGTGTATAGTGGTGCATGATTGACAGTGAATGGTAGAACCATAACTCGTTTAATTCTGTATAAGAAGATATAGAATGCTCGAATCAATGTCGATTAATTTCTGATCAGGCGGTGGTGCGTGGTAGATTAATATTCCCAGATGTTCCTGGTTTTGTTAACCGTACTTGGAATGTAATCGATTATGGAAGGACAGCTGGTATTTTCCTCACGGGAATATATGTAATGCCACTAACGTACATTGCATCATGATATAAATAGTTGTAATTGACTATCTATAAAATAATGGGTAAGTGGATTAAATATTAAGGTTTTTATGCGTAATTGTTAGCACTTTTGTGGCGAGCCGGACTGACGTCTGAGGTTGCTATATTGGTTTTGCAAGAGTCATCGATTCCTCCACCAAAGAGTATTTATTTATGCAAACAATAGTGGATAACTTACATGTGCGAAGGAGATCCGGAGAGAAGATTTGCCACGGCAGCTACAGCACAAGCAATTAATGAATAAGGGTTAGCTACGACTCCACTTTTGCAATAATAAGACAATGCTAAACGCTTGGTTGGAAGATTATAGCGGCTTAACCAGAAACCCCTACTTCATTACACACCAGTGTATAGTCTGCTCTGTGAAGGCACACTTGCACCCACTTGTATGCTATCAGTTGTAGGTCTTCAAATGTGGTGTGATGATTCATGAGTAAATACAAAGGCCCAATTTCTGTACTTATGTTTACTGCATTGTTTCCTGAGATCACCATTTGTTGTAAAAGCTCAGCGGGATGAAACATGCTGCAAGGAAATGTGTCATGCGCTGTTAGTTTAGATCAAACCCGCCAGGGGTATTATGGGTAAATGATCGATGTTTTTGGCCGTCGTTAAAATGCGGCTGAGAACATGTCCAGAGCCTGCATGGGACACACGAGTATGTGCATATCAAAACTTATCCGCGGCATGGACTAAACAGTTGACGTCAATTGAACCTTCGCTAACTCCAGTCATATTTCATGCAAATATCCGCTCTAATTTATAATCCTCCTCTTTAGTGCAAGTATATCCAAGACAACCGTCACGCACGCGACACTGGTGACAATGCTAAGGCCACCTATATATTATGTTTTGTTAAATAACAATAGACACATGACTCGAAGATTAATGCTCATGAGGGCTACGGACGGTGGTTGGGTTGGTCGGGGGTTGGGGTGGGGTGTATATTTGAATGCCACTCTGGAGAAATTCACGATTATAATTCGTTTAAATGTGTGCTGCTTGCGTACCAAGCATATATCATTTTAGGAATATTGTTCTCAGCTGCCACAGGGGGTTGTTGTTGTAAAGGATATTTGCGATTAATCAAAGAGATAAATTTGAATGTTGCCTGCTTCATGCTTATATCAATCCACCACGTACGGTCATTTTGTGGTGACTCAACTGTAGGCACTGAAAGTGAGTGTGGGAATGAAACGTTATGAAGTAATCTTTAATTTGTAGAAGAAATAGAGCATACTGAGTTCGCTACCTCGCATGTTTGTGATCTGATGAATGGAAATAACTTCGTTGCATGACGTAGAAAATATGTTCACCATTTTTTAAAAACTCGTTGCGCGAATAGCAAGAACCTTTTCAAGACGTTCCGCAAACTTTTAGCTGACGCTATTAGCACCCATACAAGAACGTAAAAACTTAGCTTCATCACACGTCGTCACATGCAATATCTTACTCGTAATTGTAAACTAATTGGCATTGACTGATGGAAAAATATCCATCCAGTCTTGTTTTCGCACACAATATCACCGAACACATCATGTGTGAAACATAGATTCGATTATATATATTCCCGACCTTAGTGGGAGGAAACCCTTAATAATTGGAAGATGATTTGTCTATTTATAAGAAAGAAATAAAAATATGAAATATGGGTGTATGGGTGTATTTTTCAAGATATATATAAATACTGAACATTTATACAATTATTTCATATCCTTTTATATATATATATATATATATATATATATATATATATATATATATATATATATATATATATATATATATATAAATATATATATTTATGTATGTGTGTGTGTGTGTGTGTGTGTGTGTGTGTGTGTGTGTGTGTGTGTGTGTGTGTGTGTTGGTGTGTTAGTGTGTGTATACATACAATCGTGACGGGATTCCTTCTGTGACGTATTCATGTATCACCAAGAATTTAGTACTCAAGCCACAGTATCCTTTAATGGTTATTACAATGTTACTACCTTGGTTCATCGGTAGAGGTTCAAAGAGGTGAAAAATACCGCGGTGAGGATAGCAGCAATAAGACCTGGCTACTGTTTTATTTATGAGGATCTTTGGCGGAGTATTATGTTTGCCTTTTTTTCACTTTCGTTTAGTATTGATATGCTGTAGATTTTTATCATAAATTCAGTTAGTGACTGAATCAATATAATCTTTCACAATCGCTGGTGGTCTTGAATGGGCGGCTTTGGGATATTTCGGCGTATGTTACATTTAAGAAGTAAAGTAGCTTTGATTCCATTTTGACAGAGTTAACTTACGTATTATACACCGAAGTTGTATCTACTCATTTGGAGAGCAGCACAATCCGTAAACGCACTCTGGGTGATAAAAAACGGATTGCTAAACGTGCTATATTGCAAGGTTAACAAACCAGTAGAATTTATAATGCCTCAATCATGCCCATAGGACGCTTTACATAGGCTACGTCCGGTTACTGATGACTGTTGTAGTCATATCTTTGCTAACCATTACACCGCCATATAATTAATGACACTCGCATACATGTTCCATGTGATCTAGCGCTTATTAACCTAAAAATGACAGTAGTCAATGCCCAGAACAAAATTAATTATTCATTATTTTTTAGTGCGTGTAAACGCAGCGTTAATTGTTTACTCCACTCATGAGTACTGGAATTCGGACATTGCATTTTACCAGCAATCTAAACCACAGATACTCTAGCCATTATAAATTAAAGACCATGCATCACAGAATATATTCGATTTGTAAAAATTTCATCACAAGCGTTAGTTCAACGCCAACTACAAATAGCATCATGCTGCCATAATTTGTACTGTATTCAGAGGGAAGCATTTATAAAGATCATAAAAGTGCTGCCAAAGAAAGCATGTGGCATAAGACTGTGGTTTGCCCTTCACTGTACGAGCTATTTATCATCTTTGTCCCCTTACACGATGGATATTTTTTTTCTACAGTGGTCTTTGAAGGCACGCAAAACGCATATGAACTTCCCCGTCAATTGCATGACCTAAGCCTATTAGGAATTTCCTGTGTTGCTGGACACGTATTGGCTAAATTGATCAATAATTCAATGCATTTACCTTAAGCCGTACATGACAAGTACATTGCGTGATACCCGCAAGATATTGTTTAGTCGAACAGCTACACACTTAGTATTGCCGGTTTGTGGTGGGTGTCACGCAAGTATAAGAATAACCAAGGTGTCATGTGCGTTTTAATATAAAATATGATGCAACAGTGATA
>CM067345.1:2934030-2984030 GCA_034190875.2 Urechis unicinctus
TTAAACCAAGGGTATAATTATGCGAGAAAATGCGCTATTACGCATAATACACCAATATTTCCTAATCAGTGATAGGCTTTGAAATATCTTGTGTATCCTACAATATCACCATTTACTGCCCTGTTGACCTCAATAGCTGTTTAACATAGTAAATAAAGCACCAGCATAGCTGAAACTGACGTGAACAAATGTGTAGGTACGAGCTGATAAGCGTAGTTACCCTGCTTACAAGAGACAACTGGCAATGCCGAGGAATTTCCCGCTAATCAAAATATGCTGATACGGAATCACAACGGACGTATCTATAGTCGCTTAGCGAAAGTTCACCAAGTGGGATACCATTGTACAGATATACATAGATTTGAAGGGAACCTGGAGAACCTGGATACCGAGGTGTAGGCGATGTTAGGATTTTCTACTAACACAGGGACAATTCATTTAATCCAGACAATCATCTGGCATTAGGAGTTCGCTATTGGGTACAAACCATCCCATTTAATGTTCATCTGCAGAATGTGGCCAAGATTAAGCCGATTAGTTTGCATCATACTTTCACAACAAGGTATTATCCATCCGCAGAAATACAGGTCTGGAGGAGTCAGAAATTTCGTCAAGTAGTTTAATTTAAGGTTAGACGTAATTTCAAACTCCTGAAATTAGCAAATTGCATTTCTTTTAGTTGAGCTTTTTTTTTTACGAAAAACCCATTCATAGTGCCAATGTTTCTTTGAAATTATTCAAATCGCTCTTAAGTTGGAAAACGATTGTTTATATCTGAATGTAGGGGTAGGGATTCCGAATATATATAACACAACTCTGGTATGGAGTAACTCATGTGATGTCCAGAGGCCACAGCTGAGCTGGAATTCAAAACATGCTATAGGCCGTACGGAGGAGGCCTTCCAATGTGTTCGCACGACGTTGATGCCCGAATACTGATTGTCTTTAAGCTCTGGGGACAGAGGTATTTATACAAATGTGGCGTCGTCAGCAAGCGTGGAGGTACAATTACCTTTAACTGCAATTGAAGATCGAACGGGCTGACTTGCTACATCGGGACTATTTGATTCGGAAACAGACCTGTTCCTTCACATATCAAGGTTTGGTACTCAAGGGGTGGTGGAATTATGACTCCACACTGGTTGACGACGCTTATTACTGTTCATACATATAAAATGAATGAAAGGGACGGTCCCAATTGCATCGTTGGAAGGAATGCAATAATATTGACAAGCACGGGACAATGCATGCCTGTACAACCGAGAATGCAGCCTCGAGTCTCAGTTCTTCGTCCCGCCGCCTGTATAGGCACAAAATTGCAGCCGGTAGTGCGTGGGTATCTGTTCTGTCATAAAACGATTCACCTATTTAACTACTACGCCAGGTTTGTATCTAAGATTTAAATGCCCCCAAGCGTGAATTGTATATGGATTTTGCCAGCCCAGTAATTGTCCTATTTCCCCGTAAAATGAAACACTGTTGCTGTAGACATTGCCACGTAAGCCACGAGATTTGCGTCAATAGACTTCGCAAAGTACGACCACCGTTTGGTGGGTGAGGACCAGTGCAGAAATACGGTTCGGTCTTTAAGCTCGATATAAGGAAGCTGTTATACAAGTGGTCGGTTTGTATGAATATGTCATGTTCTTGTCTCCCATGTATCAGCGTAAAAGGAAAGTCTGTGATTTGTCTTCAATTGATTACAGCGATATGAATTGGGTGATTTAAATGTAATAAGAAAATTCACCATACATGATAAATAACTAAAACAGCTAACTTTCATGAATGCATATGACAAGCCCGGTAATTTTTGTTTTGGCTTGTATTCTATCGGGCAGTAGTTTTTTATATATATATAAGTCAAATTTGTGTGTCACGCAAAGCAGATTGGCTGAAAAAAACTCATCAGTCTGGTCTGTTTCTTACAATGCCATGCGGCTTCATCGATATAAAGCAGTGATCTATAAACAATTAACAAGCTGTTTCTACACTTGTTAATGCTTTGCTATTGGTAACTTTATTTCGTGATCATACCACAAAGTATCAAAGTGTAGTGACAGGAAGCCTGCGTGATTTCTAGTGGTTCAGCAAAAATATTCCTGTTTCGATCCAAACGTATACTTGACCATGATAGGTAGATAGGTAGGTAGGTAGGTAGGTAGTTAGGTAGGTAGGTAGGTAGGTTGGTAGGTAGTTAGGTAGCGTTGTTGGGTAGGTAGATAGGTAGGTAGGTAGGTAGGTAGGTAGGTAGGTAGGTAGGTAGGTAGGTAGGTAGGTAGGTAGGTAGGTAGGTAAGTGGATAGGTAGGTAGGAAGGTATGTAGGTAAGGAAGTAGGTAGGTAGGTAAATAACCTTAAGATTGTACCTTGTTCAGGACATACACGAATATATGTACAAATAGACCAGGGTATCAATCATTTTGACAGTCCTTTCCTCTACTTGGCATATGGACAAACAATGGTCAGAACATCGCAAGCTCAAAACATTTGTTACAACGAGGAAGAAATAACGTCTGATCGGCACTCATAAGTATAGTATGATGGATACCAGATAATTTGTGGATGGATCCCTATGATTATCATCTGTGTACACGGTATAATAATACAACCGACGCCCCAAAAAACATAGTTTGAAAATTACGCTCCAGAGAGCATAACAATGGCGACGCTACCAACGTACAAATAATGGCGTGATAAATTCGCCTTCATCTTTTTAACACGAATGTCAGTGAGATAGTTTACAGAGGCTGTCAAATCTAGAGGGTCACTACTGCAAGTGCAATGTGTGACTGAATTCATAATGGACTGGCGCTGCAGAAGTCCAATCATTTATCTTGTTAACAGTTTATAACCAACATAGAACGCTTGTGATAAAATACTAAGCCAAGCAAAGCAAACGTTTACCGACTTTGGTGATAAATTACTAATCACATTCATATGCGATAATGGGATGTTGATTGAATCATTGTTATGTAGCTCATTTGTGTCATTATACCCGGTAACCTAGCAAAATCCTCCTGTCGATAACTACTATAGCCACTCCCGCCAGCAGTGTACAAACAATTGTTGCGAAGAGAATATATGTGACCTCGACGGATGCAATATAGATGCGACTCATTCATAAACATAAATGATATGGCGATGACTCCATTATCTGACAATTAAGATGAAAGAGACATTCTTATAGACACCTGCCCATTGTGTTGCATTGACAGAACCGAGTCGTTTATCATCTAGTCATCATGCAATACATTGTTGTACGCCCTGTGTAATATGAGGTAAGACAAACATTGCATATTGAGGATTGAAAATGTTATTGCATAATGTATCATATGGTGCGCTTGTAAAGAAGATAAGCTTAATACATTGTTATTGTGGTAATGACGTAATCGATATTGTCGCGCTCTCGAAACAGATGAAAAAAGGGGGAATAATTCCCTCTAATTAGTTGATCGATTGCAGTTTTCCACAGCGACAACGAAAGTTATAGCGACATTATCGGAGCACTGGAAGCCATTGTACAAAGCTGTTTTGAGGAATCAAATCGACGAAGTAAATCATCAACAATGCTTGTAAAGCAGCATTGCACAGAATCGTATTCGCGAAGTAAATACTCAGTTTATAGATTATACTGTCAGAGTATTCAAACTCACGGAACTCCAGAGTGTGGCTACGATACAGATATACTCAACCAATAGAAATTGGCAATCCTAAACCAATGCATTACAGTTTGTCCTTAGTTTTGCAATAACTTCATACGCACAAAAGAATGTTATCACACGTAAATAATTCTACGTAAATAATTCTTTGCAAGGTGCTTGTAGCATGAATCATAATACATTTTGCGCTAGTGGAAAAACAATCCCACAGATTTACGTTGGCGGCCTATTTGGCATTTATAAGATAGGCAGAAATATAAACCTGGTGGACTATGGTATCATTCATTGCCAAGACTTGATCATATGAGAAATAAGCCCACACTGTTTATCACATGAATTGCATACGAATGTTTAGGTAAAGGCTCAATTTGGCTCATTATGTCATTGTTGTCGGCTCGCATATGATTAATTTATAGTTCAATTTGTAAAGCTTTGTACAGCTATGTGGCATGAGCAATGCTTGAATAATTATTTGATGGGTAATTACCGGTTGTACAAGTAAGAATTCAATTATTTCCCTCAACTGCGTTTATTATTCTGTCAAGATGTTATAATCTAAAGGGCGTTGAGGCGCTCCATATGTATATCTGTAAAATATTATGTCCATATTAATTTCAACATTGTCACCATGATAACACTTATTATATTAACTGACCGCAAGCACGATGACTGCTATTTAATGAAGGTAATCGTTTTAATATTTTTTCCGCAAGTTCATAGAGCCAACGTAGCCATAGCGCTTACGAACCCAATGGAAAAGATATTTCTGCTTTACAGTATTTGGGGCTCATATTTTTACCTGTCGCTCAATATTGTTATTGGAACTTTTGTTGGAGTTTATTTGAGAATAAATCTTGTGGGACATGCATTTGATGCTGTCATTTCAATTTTTAAGTGTACTGGTATGTAGGACCGCATTTTCTATATTAATATCTCAAATGTATCACACATGCCGCATGGGTGTGCAGGGTTACATTGGTTCACCATGAGTTTTATTTGTCAATGCCCGGTGTATTCACATTACCGTTCGCTGTTTTCTTGTAAATGCGTTTAGGAGTATGTCAAGGACCTATGGGGGCAGATGCACGTGCAATTACTAAAACATAGCCGAGGCACAGACTAGTTAGTTGGTGTCGTCGAGTACAATATGAGGCTCACCATGTTCCAGTTATCTAAATATCTTCTGTAGTTGATGATCCTCATCTAAATTGAAATCGTATTCAAGACACGCACCTGGACAGGAATCCCTCACGAGATACTGTGAAATTGCTTGCATTATATATTGTTAAAACTCGACTGGTAGTGGTAATCAGGGCTACGGATAAAAGAGGGTGTAGATCACCACCCTGAGAAAGATGCATATCCGTAAACTGTGGGTATGTGTACTCGGTGCTTATTGATGTTATCTGTTTATTTCACAAACTTCGCAAGAGAAGGAACATAGAAATATTACCTTTGCATAAACATTTCATCAACAGACATTTTTTGTAGTGCAAGTCAAGTGTATTGACAGTCTTCAGCAATCAAAATGTTGACACGCTAAGACTTGAATGGTCATAACTGCTATGTGTGTTAATATATAGATACATCTTCAAGGTTCGGTTTGCGATAATTGTAGATGCTTCTTGGATGCTCGTTGGATTGAGAGCATATTTATGATAAGATATATATATATAGATATAGATATATAGATAGATATATATATATATAGATATAGAGATCTAGAGAGAGATAGAGATAGAGAGAGAGAGATAGAGAGATAGAGAATATAGAGAGAGAGATATAAGATTTAGATACACAAAGATATAGAGAGACACATACATAGAGATATATACATCAGAGATAGAGAGATAAAGACAGGAGGAGATATATAGAGAGATATATATATATATAAATATATATATATATTTATAAATATGTGTATGAGTATATATATATATATATATATTTATATAGATATATATATATAATATAGAGATATACATATATTGATATATATATAGATATATATATATATAGAGATATATACACATATAGAGAGATAGATCTATATATATAAATATATATACATATATATATATATATATATCTAGACACATATATAAATATATAGATATTAATATATAAATTGATATATCTATTCTCTATAGAGGATCTATATATATATATATATGTAGATATAGATAGAGATAGGTATATAGAGAGAGAGATATAGAGATATAGAGATAGAAAGAGAGAGAGATATATGAGGAGTATATATATATATATAAAAGATAGATCTCCCATATAGATAGATCTCTCTAAAGAGAAGATATCTAGATAGATGATAGAGAGGATAGATGTAGATATATCCCTCTAGAGAGATATCTCTATATAAATATAGATAGAGATATAGAGAGAAAGAGATATATATATATATATAGATATAATAGATATATATAAACATATATATAATATATATATACATATATATATATATAGATATATATATATATATATATATATTATATATATATATATATATATCTATATATATATATATATATATATATATATATATATATATATATATATAAAATATCGGAACGGCACTAATATATATCATTCAAGGGGCATATAATATTATGGACAACTTAACGGTGAATTAACTTTTGTTCCTACTGTATCGAAATTTATTGACAATAACAGCTATAATTATCTAGTTCAGTCAATATTACTTAACAATTACACCCAAATAATACTTCCTAGATTATTTGTTAGTCATGGTGATTGATGTTTTTCTTGACAATTTCATTCCTTAAAACAGCTTTGTACAATGTCTCCCAGTGCTCCGATAATGTCGCTTTAACTTTCGGTGTCGCTGTGGAAAGTTGCAGTCGATCAACTAGAGGGCATCATTCTTTTCTTCCAATTGTTTCGAGAGCACAACAATATCGATTAAGCCATTACCACAATAACAATGTATAAAGCTTACCTTGACCATCTTCAAAGCGCAAGATATGATCAATTATACAATGAAATTTGCAATCCCCAATATGTATTGTGGACTTACCTCATATAACATAGGGCCTACAACAATGAATTGTATGATGACTAGATGATAAACGACTCGGTTCCGTCGAAGCAACACAGTGGGCAGGTGTCTGTGAGAATGTCTCTTTCCTTTTAATCAGTCATTGCCCTATGATTTATGATTATGAATAAGTCACATCTATATTGCATCCGTCGAGGTCATATATATTCTCTTCGTAACAATTGTTAGTACACTGCTGACGGGAGTGGCCAGGAGCATTTTGCTAGGTTACCGGGTATAATCGACAAAATGAGCAACATAACAATGATTCAACCAACATTCCATTATTGCAAGTAAATGTGAATAGTAATTTATCAGCTAAGTGGGTAAACGTTTGCTTTGCTTGGCTTAGTATTTTATCACAAGCGTTCTATGCTGGCTATAAACTGTTAACAAGATAAATGATTGGAATCCTACAGCGCCAGTCCATTATGAATTTAGTAATACATTTTTAGCACTTGCAGTAGTGACCCTCTAGATTTGGCAGCCTCTGTAATCTATCTCACTGACATTCGTAGGCGATTTTTATCACGCCATTATTTGTACGTTGGTAGCGTTACCATTGTTAGGCTCCCCGGAGCGTAATTTTCTAAGTATGTGTTTTGGGGCGTCGGTTGTATTATCATAACGTGTACACAGATGATAATCATTGGGATCCATCCACAAATTATCTGGTATCCATCATACTATACTTATAACTGCCGACGGTATCTCCTCCTCGTTGTAACAAATGTTTTGAGCTCGCGATGTTCATACATACATGCATCCATACATACATCCATGCATACATACATACATCCATACATATATACATACATTTATACATATAAGCATGCATACATACATAAATTCATACAAACAGGAAAGCATGCATCCATACATATGTACCATACAAACATACATTCATACATACATGAATACATACATACACACATAGTAATTTTTTGGGAGGTTTCATTCTTGATTACAAGTACGTCCGTTTGAATTTATCTGATCGCTCAACTCGCACAAAGAAGCTGGGTAGTATTAGGGGATGTGAATAAGTATCTCTCATCAGCTTATATTGTATCAACTGACAAATCATGATACCATGTCTGTGCAGCCTATGATGCGAATTTCATTTGATAACAAAATCATGAATTAAAAATAACTGGTCGAATGGGAAAAATGGGCCTCTTTCTGTCGTGGATGGTGAGTCTCATTACATGCAGCCTGGAGCTCTCATTATCTGTCTGCAATTCTCAACGCGAATAACCTACCCAAGGGTGTACACGCACACTGCTAAGTTGCCATCTTGAAATAGCATATTGAAGGTCTTGGACGATATGGATTTCGTTTCATAATATACTGGACGTGATAATATACTTTTCGTCGGATGCCGTCCAATTAGGTGTTTGATAAATGGATCGAAAAAAAGTAACATAAACGGGCCTGGAGGCATTTTAAAAACTCCCACAAATATTGCTCAGTGATGTAATAAACGTTTGGAACCATGCAGATACATCTGTTGAACTATTTTAACAAATTCATGCAGTAAATTGCTAGCTATTTTGCGGTTTCTATTACATCAATCTGCATTACAGGTGATATCTACCCAACAAAGCATTAGGTGTAAATCATTCTGTTGTGATCTGTGGTGAACGCAAGGATGGAACACATTCCTCGTGGTCTCAAATACTACTGATGCACAGATCCCTATAAGTGTTGCTTCACCGAACAAAGCTAATAGGCTTTATAGAGCTTGCTTTATAGCTGCTTCCACAATAATAACAGAGCATTGACATTTATGGGGTGCTGTCACACTAAACGTCAATTATCACTGACATAATTTTACTTTGAACGCTTAATGTTATTTCAGACAGCAATTGTAACAGTTGCCTGTTTAGTAACACAGCTCATCTTAACTTCCTAGCATGGTCAAGTCTACTTTTGGATCGAAACAATAATATTTTTCTGAACAACTAGAAGTGTCTAGTATATTTATGGATCGTAATAGGACCGGTTTTGCTGGAGCACTAGAACTCACTGCTTACTGGCATTACACGGTGATACTTTGTGGTATGATCATGATATAAAGTAACCAATAGCAAAGCATTAACAAGTGTAGAAACAGCTTGTTAATTGATTATATATCACTGCTTTATATCGATGAAGCCGCATGACATTGTAAGAAACCGACCAGACTCAAATTTGACTTGTTCTTTAAAAAAAACTACTGCCTGATAGAATGAAAGCAAAAGCAAAAACTATCGAGCATTCATAAAAGTTAGCTGCTTAAGTAATTTATCATGTATGGTGAATTTTCTTATTACATTTAAATCACCCAATTCATATCGCTGTTAATCAATTGAAGATAAATCACAGACTTTCCTTTTACACTGATACATGGGAGACAAGAACATGAAATATTCACACAAGCCGACCACTTGTATTACTGCTTCCTGATATCGAGCTTAAGGACCGAACCGTGTTTTTGCACTGGTCCTCACCCACCAAACGGTGGTCGTACTTTGCGAAATCTATTGACGCAGATCTCGTGGCTTACGTGGCAATGTTTACAGCGACAGTGTTTCATTTTACGGGGAAATAGGAAAATTACAGAGCTGGCAAAATCAATATATACAATTCACGCTTGGGGGCATTTAAATCCTAGATACAAACCTAGCGTGGTAGTTAAATAGGTGAATCGTTTTATGACACAACAGATACCCACGCCCTACCTGCTGCAATTCTGTGCCTGAACAGTGGCGGGACGAAGAACTGAGACTCGAGGCTGCATTCTCGGTTGTGCAGACATGTATTGTGCGGTGAATGTCAATATTATTACATTCCTTCCAACGATGCAATTGGAACCGTCCTTATCATTAATATTTTATGTATTAGCTGTAATAAGCGTCTTCAGCCAGTGTGGAGTCATAATCCCCCCATCTATTGAGTACCAAACCTTGATATTTTCCAAATCAAATATTCCCGATGTAGCAAGTAGAGCACTTTGAAGCAAACATTCCGCACCAGCCTTTTCCCATAACAATTAACATCAGCCCAGTCGATCTTAAATTACAGCTAAAGGTAATTGTACCTCCACACTTGCTGACGACGCTACACTTGTATAACCACCTCTGTCCCCAGAGCTTAAAGACAATTAGTATTCAGCAGTGACCTCTGGACATCACCTGAGTTACTCTATAGCGGAGTTGTGTAATTTATATTCGGAATCCGTACCCCTACATTCAGATATAAACAATCGTTTTCCAGCTTAAGAGCGATTTGAATTATTTCACAGAAACACTGGCACATTCTAGGCAGGTGTAAGAATGGGTTTTACGTTAGAAACAGCGCTCAACTAAAAGAAATGCATTTTGCCAATTCTAGGAAAAGAGTTATTTTTCAGGAGTTTGAAATTACCTCTTACTTTAAATTGAACTACTTGACTTTCCGTGAAAGCTCAAAGTTTAACTCCTCCAGATCTGTATCTCTGCGGATGGATAATACCTTGTTGTGAAAGTATGATGCAAACTAATCTGCTTAATCCTGGCCACATTTGCAGATGAACTTTAAATGGGATGGTTTGTACCCAATTACGAACTCCTAATGCCAGATAATTGTCTGGATAAAATCAGTCGTTCCTGTTTTAGTGGAAATTGCTAACATCGCCTACACCTCGGTATCCAGGTTCTACAAGTTCCCTTAAAATCTATGTATATCCGTACAATGGTATCCCACTTGGTGTACTTTTGCTAAGCGACGATAGGTACGTCCGTTGTGATTTCGTATCGTATTTTGATTAGCGGGAAATGTATTATGTATTGTTTAATAAGATGATTTGCAAATTGCTTGTAAAGCAATCAAGATTAGTATAGTGTTTGCGTATCAGGTATTTATAATTTAAGAAACCTCTCAATATATTTTATATGAAAATGCGTTCATTAGTCTCATCGATGACTTTTTGGAACACATATTTACAACAAATAATAATGATGCTGTGTCGTGGATATATCAATGAAAGTATGCGCGATTGATAATGCAACACAGATCTCCTTAAACAAATTCCAAGATATGGATGAAAACAGAGGAAACCCTTCCGGCTCAGTCTTCAGGCTGTCTACGCTGCCGAGATTCCTGATCATGATAGGCACGACCTGTGTGGCATAGCCGCTAGTTTTTGCTAAGTCTGATCTGAGCGCGAAGTAACGAGCTCGCTTCTCGGCAGTCCGGTCATACATAATGTGGTCGAGTGCTACGGCCACCTAAACAATATAGAGGCGTCGTTCCTTCTTGTCCAAGAGCAACAAGTTCGCCGCGCTGATTGAATGGGAGCAGCTCCTCCTGGATCAGGAAGGTGGTAAAGTACTTCGCCATGACACTTTATACATGATATTTAGGGATGCTATTGGCCTGTAGTTGACCGGATCTCTCGCACCACCCTTCTTGTAGATAAGCGTACTTCTGCCTTCACTGAGTCAATCTAGTACTGGTAAGTCACCCGAACAAAATCTGTGACGATGACTCTGAGGGCTTTGTTTGTTCCTAGGGAACAACCAGAAGTTGCGAACCCCGTCGGGTTGAACAACCTTCCCAACACTTCGTCAGTCAGTAGCTCGGAGACTTCCGGACGCCACCGAGAACAGGCTTTGTCCTTCTGTTCGAGCCACTCTTTAACTTCTTCCGTCTGGTCATTAGCCTCTTCGACAATACCACCCCAGAACTACCCGAGGTATCCCCTACGGTGTCTCAGGCGGGTCCTCCAGGACCTTCAATATCTTATCCGCGGTTGATGGCTCTTTCTCGGAGGTCGGTCAGTTTCTTTTCATATGCTCTAGCTTTCAACTTAGAGGTCAACTCTTCTCTCAGTCACATTAGTCTGTTGTTAGACTTTCCTTTGGCCAGTTGCCCTAGTTGGCATAGAATCCATCTTTTCTTGGGCGTTCCCGCTTTTCCAATTATATGCCGCCGCAGTGCCTGGTCGACCTACCCGATCTTCCTTCGGGTATCCGCTATTACCGTTTTGTAACCTATGTTGACTGGGCGGGGTCTGTCACACATTCATTTGCCGTATCCCACTAGATGACCTTGTGCAAATTGAGCCGCCGTGTAGGTGGCTGCACTGAGCTCCTCTGGTGTCTGGTGTCGATGCCTTCGAGTATTTGCAAAACAGCTCATTAGCTTGTGCTAGTCTAGTAAATGAGTTCACCCTTCTTGCCAACTGCTTTTCTTTTCATTTCTTTAAGGTTACGCTGGACTGCAGATTGAAACAATTCAATTGATCACAGTCCATGGTCAGCATTGTGATTGGTTCTACCGTACTACCTACGTCTTATTCTTAGCTTTGCTCCGAAACTTTGCCGGTTTGACTCTCACCTTCCGATTCCTCTCTTCCTTCTACCGTAGCTGACACTTCAGGTTCGTTCCTTTAGCTTTGTACTTCAAGAGTCTCACTTTCTTTTCCTCGTCTTTTCCCTCCTTCTCCTCCCCTACTACTTCCACTCCGGTCCCAGACCATCTATCCAATACCTCGCTACCTTTGCCCCTCATCTCCACTGGAATACACGCGGGGTATCTCTTCCTCCAGCTGCGCCACTTCATTAGTAAGCTAAAGGGGTCTCTTGTAACCGTCCAATTCGGGTACCGCTCCACCCACACTTCTTTGAGGTGTCTACCGGAGCGTTTTCCTATACTTTCAAGATCATTTCCAAGAGAGATCAACTCATTGATGAGCGCCATTTGTCATCTTTTTTGACCCGTCCGTCCGGCCACCACCAACTTTCCTTTTAGCCTCTTGGGTGGGCCCCTAAGACCGTTTTGCCGTCCCAATGAAGGGTAGGCTTACATTTGCCAAGTTTATTTCCAGGGTATCGAACGGTAAGTAAAAACAACTCAGACTTCAGACCTTTCGAAGTAATAGCAGGTAAAGGAAACTCCAGGGGCACCAACCCTTCCGCTCCAGGCGAACTTCTGCACAAGTGCGCTCCGGACACCCTGGTTTCTGCCTGGGAGTATATGCGCCACTGGAGATTTTTCGGTGAGAAAGTTTTAGTTTCGGTCGCCCAGCTGGCTGGGTTCAGAGATACTTACGTCGCACACCACGTGAAAGTACTCTTAACTACCCACCTCCCTCTCAAGGGAAGATGGCCCTAGGGTGACAGGGTCGCCCCTATGAACATGCAAGCCATTATTAACCTAATAACAATTACAATTACCTCAGCAGAACAACATGCCATGTGAGATTTTATGTGACCTGCTACAATGCCGGGGACAATGCGGGGATCTGTTAGTTAATTATATTGACATTGTAGCTAACCAAATCAGCACAAGAATTAAGTAAGACTCTGTTAAATGATGCAATGGTGAATTTGTAACCACACAATTTATACGAAGTGATGTGAGTCGAAAAAATGTTTTAAGATATATAATTGCTGTAGTTGACTATTTCTGAACAGGCGCTTACTCTAGGGTGTTTGAAGCCTTGTCAAAATAAACATGTAAAGAATATAAGAAAATTGTAAACTTAATGAAAGGTAGCACTTAAAGTTATACCAGCCTTTCTCTTTGTGTCGAAACCAACATAATTAAATGCATGTACAGATTGATGAAAATATTAGTATAATATTTATTGAACACAATATTGGCGGACACTAACTGCTGTATTTATGCAGAACTACTACATAAGCATGTATTCTCTGCATAACCCGTGTGTGTGTGCTAATAGGGCATAGCACGTAAACCGGCTGATGTAATGCTACTAATGCCTAGAATGGGTAATGTTTAACCATATAAATTCAATCATTTGCTTTGCATTAAATGCTTTGAGCTAAGGTCGGATGAATAGTGTATCATGATAACTGGTGGGCTCTCGTAAAGGTGCTGTACCTTTTCATAGTTTTGCTGGGGACCGAAGCACCGTGCTGACTCCGAAATACGATCAGTATTTGACCGCGCAATTTGTTTAGTAAAAATAAATGAGACAATTTGATGGAAACAAGCATATATTGTCGCAACCCAATTGCTTCCGTCTCAAATGAAAGGGTACGCATTTAGGCTCTGCAATGAGGCAATAAAACAATGCTTAAGTCTAGAAAAGTTTTATGTGGTACGATCCGTCATTGCTTATTACACACTAGACCAAAGTGGGTCGGGAATCACAGGCCAATTGTGCTCGTTCGTTGAGCTGAACTATTCTTGAATATTATTGTAGAACCGTATAAAGGATCAATACACTTATTACGGCCGTCAAATTGTCACCAAACGTACTGCACAATGCAACTCAACCACACGTGATGAATAATTGTACGTGCACCAACAGCCGAGAGTACAGAAACTTCTTAGATATTCGGAAATAGCTGTATCTACAGATCTACCTCATCAACAATGTCACATTACAAGTATGACCCATGTTACTTATATTATGTTTTCTGTTCGCTCTTAATTCTGACTAATCAGCATGCTTCGGACACAGTCGAACCAAATCTCATATCAGATTCGGCTTTTGTTTACTATGACCATCCAGTAAATGAATACTCGTGCATAATAGCTATTCGATGAATGCAATAAACCTGGTGAGTGATTGAATTGATAAAAATGGCTCGTTGGCTTTAAAATATTACAGCAACCGTTAATCTTAATATCAATTTGATAGAATGCCATCACATTGACAGCCTTCGCCATAGCATGCATTATCATCCCCTCATGGGCGTACTAAAGCTAGAGCCTTCGTCGAGACTTGGATGGTTCCGGAGAAGTGATGTAGAACTAGCAATATACCAAATCATGCAACAGAAGGTAGAAGTTCAAACAGCACCCAATGGGTCAGGTAGATAACTCTCAGTGAGGATAAATACAATAAATCCTGGCAGAAGTTTTATACAGGCAGCTAAATGTTCACTGCGGTATTAATTGAGATAATTTCATACAGAAGGTAGCATTTCAAACAGTTTAATGGGTCAGAATGCAACATCAATTTGTTACTACATTATCCCAGAAAAGACACCGAGTGATATGATTGATCCATTCAACATTTTATTCCCAACACGTTATGCGGCTGTTCTAGAATTCGACTTGATTAATGCTGGCACTTGTTGTCCACTAATTCGGGAGTTTATTTTACAGCGCGAGTCAACTCGCGTTGTTGCAATGTTTAAATATATGAATATTGCTCTCGCATTTTTTGTTCACCTTTTAGACTGTCACAAACCTTTACAAGCTTTGGGTGCGTGATTAAACTTTAAAATTTATTCATACTTTTTCAGGCCATTCATACCTTAATGGGCATCATTCATGTCTAATTAGCGTGGCAATGATTCAGCTTGCGATGATGCCATTCACAGAGATTTTCCTAACCATTATCCTGATCCTGCTCAGCGGGAATCCACATCAACGAGTGTATGAGTTCAGAGCTAAGTGACGTGGCTAAAAATATATTCGTTGCATTGCTAAAATATATACTATTTTATCCCATCATTGCTCTTAGGTCACGCTATGTTTATAATAATTAGTGCTTGCTCTGCATATCATACGCAGTGCAGTGACGGCAAGCGTGTCTGTTGGTGAACCCGTTGCCATTCAATGAATTATTTTGTAGTAGGCTTCATCATGCAAGGCCATTCCTTATAATTCAAAGAACATCACTACATTTAAGCATAATTAGTCAACTAGTGCGATGTTTTATGCTTGCATTATACAGACACGCGCCTTGCTTAAGCCAAGCTACGTTTTTAATGACGGTGCTTTCTGCAATCATCACTGAACCTCGTGCAATTGACGGCACTCTCATTAATTTGTGAACCCGTTAAAACAACATCACTACGTTTAAGCAGGCTTCGGATAACGCCATTCCTTATAATTCAAGAACAAGTGCTACATGCCACATAATTAATCAACTAGTGCGATGTTTTATGCTTGCATTATACAGACACGCGCCTTGCTTAAGCCAAGTTACGTTTTTAATGACGGCCTTTATAAAACATCACTGAACCTCGTGTAATTGACTCTCATTAATTTGTTAGATACATTCTTACGACCTACACGTGGAAATAATCGGTGCCCAGGGAATAGGATGACGGATTATGGCAAGCAAATCATTATGTTTTTCATTCAGCCGAGAAAAGGAAACTTACCGATTCTAGGCACGAAGTGTATATTGATTCACTTCACTTATAGGGGAAAAATGGCGAAAGGCGGCCAAGTCTGCTTAATGTACAGACTGAGATGTTCAAGTCTGGCTGTCTGGAGTACTGTTTCAAAGGGGCTCTCTAAGTGATATTTGCCGAACTGCTCAGACAGACTTTGCTTTCGTCAAATCACAGCGCGCCATTCGACTAATCATGCCTAGCGCAACATATCCGAAACTTTATCCTCAAAAAATCACTCTGTGTTCCACTACGATATTTTCTTATTTTACTCTTAATATACTGTTCTCAAAAACTGATGAATGACAGCGATGACTTCTATCACACAAAAATTGCAATAGACGCCACAACATTTACCATTTTGTCGATTGATGTCGTGTTACTATATAATATGGCTGCGCAATGTATGGCTTATGTCACGCCGTTGTTTGGTTGCGAGACATTCCAATGACATACAATGTGTGCTTCGCTCGGATATATATTGAAGACTCGCCAGATCGAGTCGTGCTGATCATATTCGGCTATGCCGACCATACCACAGCAAACTTTGGATGTGGATTTAGGTGCAACAGACTGTGCCAAACAACACAACTCCGCAACAACCGGGGGTGCGTTACGTAGTCGAATTACATTCAATGATCCTACATCGGATTAGCGTAAACAAAAACCGTCAATATTAGATCGTAATGAGTCATTTGACTCGGACGGAAAGCTAAGTTGATTTCCATTGATCCAAGCACAAATAGCAAAAATGTACTTTACCATTTTATACACTTCAATTGCATTGCTACGAACGAGATTCTAGAAGCAACTGTAAAAATTACAGGCCTGACAGACTAGCATCGTGCTACTCTTAGTTTGGTCATCCATACACCGAAGATGTTGCCAACATATCTATATAGCCTCAACCCTGAACAGAGAAGCCGGTTTGTCAATAGGTTTGAGATTGGATGAATCGTTGGACTTTCCATAAGTGAAGTGTACGATTTGATTGCACCATATTCAATAAATTCACTTATGCTTGCTTCTGTAGGTGTCAAATAACTGCATTAACGTTATTGTTGCAAGCCTGATTAAATTTCATTCGATACAAATCTATTCAGTAACTCAGGATACACCGGTGCTCACAAACACATAATCATTAAGGAATGGCCGCAGGTAACGTAATAGTTGTGGTCAACTGAACGAAACTTACCTTACCTAGTATGCTCACATTTGAAAAGAGAGTGTTTGGCTATAACTAGAAATGTCAATCTAGGTGCCAAGTCGAGGCTGCGAAAAAATCATAAACTAGCTCGGAAATTGTTATTTTGTAAGCCACGCAGATGAGTTGAAATGCAGCCTATTTTATAATGCTTAGTATTTTTGTAAAATACGCTAGTGAACAGAAACTATTATATTCGTACATGTGGCTGTAACACATCGTAGAAGGCCCTCCAACGGTTTTTTAATTTGATCGATTTTTATTTTATAATTATGGGATATTCCGAAATTCCCATCAGACTACGTTCCAATTGCAGTATAGATAAAGCATACGCATCAATAACATCAATTTAGTTTGATTACAAAACGCACGGTTTGGCAGAGTAAGTAGTGTCATATATAGTGATTGACAACAATCAACACAATACGTGAGTTGCTGCATGTGCTTTTATGTTTATGTAACCATCACTGGTGCATAGTGAATCGGCGAATGTTGCTACGGAAACGCGAGGCGTGACTTTTAGAAAAGGCACATGGGATGACCTTAAGTGCATGACATAAATTGACGACACCATTGTAAGGCAACGTTGCTACCTACTTTGTGAACCTATAAAACAGTTGTAACTATATTATAGCGAACGATATAGAGTGCCATCGTATTATACTAAAAAACAATTAATTGAAATAGTGTCGGCTTCATGAGAGATTGATGAATTCGATAACAGGTTTTGCCAGAAGACGGTCCAACAGCTTAGTCGTTATTGATACGTTAAAAACGAAGTGTATGCCAGAGTCTTTATAGCCTGAGAGTCACTGCTTACAAGCTATCTGCTATCACTGCTAGCTATTCAGTCTATGCAAATTGAAACTGCCAACCATTCTGTTTGATGGCATGTTTGGTTACGCTCAGAATATCGATGGTGAATTATCGATTTAATCAGGGTGGCATTGAACGATGAACATCTGGATCAAATAAATGATACAAACGGAATCCTATTGTGCCATTATCTTAAAATATTCCAATTCTTTCCGCCATTCGCAACATTTCCATTATATGTGATACAAAGAACGTTACCTGATACGATCTCGAAAATCAAAATGCTATGTGGCAAACATTTGACTTGTTCAAGCAGAAGTAGCTTTTATTCCAAGTCAGTATTGCGTAAAGGTCAGCAAACACAAATGAACCATTCCTATTTGCAGGCTAATGATTAGCTTTTGGTTTTAAATTACTAATTTTCTATTTGTGATTTCAACATGAAATCTTCCTGACACAATCTGACAAACTTCGCTTATTAACGTCGTTTTTAGCACGTCAGAAGTCGTGATATTTATTGAGTTTGCGTATGAGGTGAATTCTATGGTGGCCCAGATTAACTTCAGGCTCTCGTAGCAAATTGTAATCCAGTCAAACACGTTTCATAGTCATTTTAATTCGAATATTTCATACAAGAACGACTCCTCGACAATATCAGACATGGTGAGTGCTAGGTTACAATATCATTCTTATTCGAATAGCAGATGGAGATGATATAATCAAACAACCTACGCCGCAAAATTTAGCATCTATTCGTTTATTGTATTTTCCAGAGGGTAATCCAACCAGGTTATGCATAATCTTTGACGCCCTGTTTCTCATTATGACACATTTCGTAAGCACTTTGGGGTGACGGATATGCAATGGCATGAGAGGCATCACTCATCACGTCATAAATGGTTGTTACTGCGGTTTCTCTTCTGGCAATGATGTAGAAAAAATAAATTTGAATACTGCATGGCAAAACATTAACTGCACAATGTACCTCCGACGTTGTATCAGATTATTATATAGTAGATGTTTTATACCTCAGGAAGCTCGCAATAGGTGCGTAATTGTGTCTTGGTGTTTTCAGGGATTTTCATATATATTCGTACCAGGCGACCATCCACTGAGCGTTGGGTAGCATATTGACAATGTCAAACAACTGGGCAGAACTGTAAGTTGCGGTTCCCGGGAACATGATTCAATTTGCCACAATGTGCTACAATTAGCTTCTCAATTCCCAAAAACGCTCGTTCATCTTATTCCTTACTTATCGTTGCTAATGGTACTTACACCTCTGCCTTCATATCGAAACAACCACTGTTAACACGGGATTATTGATCAACACAAGCAGGAGCTAAGATTTGCCGCGTGATATTTGTACCATACCTGCAGTCGAATTCATTTGCGGGCTGCAAGTCGCTATTGCAACATAATCAATGATCTGACTGGCCTTATCAATCTTGCTAGAAAGACGCTTGATTTACAGTTGCTAGTCACTCTTCTCGAATGTTCGTTAAGTCGCCAACCTACAGTTGCTGCGTCGGAGCTTACCGCATTTCGAATGAGTGCTTGTCATGCTAGCGAATATACATTGTTAAAGAAACAAATTCATGTTAGACACAGGGTAAATGTGTCTTTTCTCGGAATTGGGCACCGAATATGATAGCTGTGTAAGAAATTGGCTGTAGTGTCTGTTTAGATCCAGATAGCTTTAACAATGTTGCACCATGTCAACCCACGTAGATGTAGAAAATTGTTTGCCGTGGGTTTCCTGCAATCATCGTCCTCTCTTCTACTGCCTAGCAACTAGCAAGGCTCGATACTCTTTTAGTCTCAAATTGCTGTTCTGCCCTTGCACCACGATGACAAATCGCTCGTATATCCCTGCTAAATGGCAAGCATAGGGCAGCTTAGTGAGCCCACTTAATAGATCGCTAGTGCTTCGGTATATAAGTAGTTATATACATATATCTACATATATATATATGCATATTCATATGTATATATATACACATGCATAAATAATTATATATATGCATATATGTATACATATATATATGTGTATATATAAATATGTTTATATATATATATATGTATATATATACATATATTTATTTATATGTATATATATATATATATATATATATATATATATATATATATATATATATATATATATATATATATATATATTATATATATATATATATATTTATACACAACTATTGGTTGCTGTTACATGAAGGCACCATGAACATGACGCCGATACAGCGGATAGAATGTATATAATTTATAACTTTATAGTGCAAGGTTTGTTGCTCAGGTCAATTTGTATAATTCTTGTACAAAGCATCATTAATGTGTCATGCTTCACGCATAGTTCGCCAGAGACCCATGTAAAGTATACTGTATAAGTAGTGGATTGACTCCATGGAACGCACGCATGGAACCAGCTTCCCGTTGGTTTCCCCACCTGAACTGTAGCGAGGACGACGCTTCCTTTCTAGTATAGTCTTTGTAGTTTTAGAAGCCGCTCCGTTTGATCTACGAAGACTCAATTTGTACCCTTATCTATCTTGGTTAGCTCCCCAGTTTGCAAATTTGTACCCAAGAGAACAAAAACGTAATGGTACGTCAGAGCTTATTGCTAACTACGTAATGCACGGCTGTACGTTGTTTCGTCTAGTAGTCAAAATAGATGTCCTCTCCATCGATATAGTAATTTTGCTTGTGAGTGTAAACGAATCTAGACAATGGCGAAGCACATTGGAAGATTACAGTAAACATCATGGAATGGACAAAACGTCAATAATGAAAGAGGAAGCAATTACGTTGCTGAGTAACACACCAGCAAATTGTTGAACAGAATATTTATCGAACATCTACTTGAACGATAGATCAGTGCACCATCGACATCGTAATGCCTGAATATGTTCAAGCTTGTACTAAGCTGAAGACGCTTACAGTTATTGTGTGATGGTGCCTAGATGTGTTTGAGACATAAGCGACGTGTGTTTGTATCACATTGGCATCCTACTGTTTGTAAATAACTTACACTGCGAGAGTGTGATTTTTCAAGAAATTTGTACAATTAAGCGATTTTATTTACTTGTGTTATTCAGTGAAGCTGGAGTTATCTAGACGTTAAATTGACTCTCTTGTATTAATCTTATTTTTGCAATGATTCATTAATAACATTAACAGGAAATTACATGCGTTTGCCCCAAATAAGGCAGCGGAATTCGAATAGTCAATGCGCCCCTACCATTCATGCCTAACATTTGCTGTGAACGATGCATAATCTGTGTTTTTATTTGACAGTCATTTTTCAAGTAATGAGACATAATATCAAGTCACTTCGACCGAGGCGTAGACAGCTTTCAAAGCTTCATTAATTGTACTTGCGCAGGCGCCAGGGAACGTGGCTGCGAATTCGCTAGTTCTCATATCGATGTTCCGTCCTTGCATCACGAAATCACTAGTCTAGTACAGCCCTATCTGATAACGAGGTCGGAGCGGCTTAATGACAAGACAGGTGCGTGCGAACGTGTTACAGGCTCTTCTACAGTGTTTAATACACGCCGTTGAGAATACACCTTGCACGCACTACAAGTCACCGCGAGAATGTAGGCGTGCATGATTGACAATGATTGAGATATAGCCAGTGAATGATACAACTATTTACTCGTTACGTTGAGCCCTTATTATTGGGCGCAAGCAATCAGACATAATTCTTTACTAGTAACGCGCAACATGGTTCTTATAAAATATTTCGTGTCGCCTAGTTCGGTCGTGTACTCTGCTAAACCATTCTCTGGTCATTTCTATATCATTTGTTTATTGCAATTTGTCAGTGATGCACCTAGATGATATCTGATGATTAAATTCCTGACGATTAACCAAGTGATGGTGAATGATGGATGGCCGTTTTTCCCGATGTTTTAATTAACATCTAACAAAGCCTCCAATGTGCCTTCTTGAATATGCTGCTGACAAGCGTTTAAAACTGCTGAACAAGACAACGAATTAGCCTCTTCTTCATTTTTTTTGCTGCTAGAACGTTTGCAGTTACAAGACGCATATGAAAGGCACGGTGAAAAAATACTTTATCAATAGCACTTACGCCTATAATTGTCGGAATTATTCCACGCTTGCAATGCAGAGCGGCGGTCTGAAACAATCTTAATCTGATTTTGTTGACAAAGACTAATGCAAACGGCCAACACATGCACTTAAAACAGCAATCGATCAATGGGCAGTAACACAAATAAAATGTATATATATATAAATGTAAGCATATATAAAAAAAATATAAAAATATTTATATATATATATATTTATGTATATATGTATTTTTATATATCCAGGAACGAAATTTGACCAATTTCTATTGAGTTCTTGATCGAATCGCTTTCTCAGGGCAAAGTACAAGTACCTATGTCATAATAATGTCAAACAGTTAATGCCATCTGGCACTATCGTTAAGAGTCATAGTTGGAAGCTTCATGAGCACAGAAAACATGTATGACAATCCTTGATGAAAACTGGTAGATATATTGCCTCACACGTGTCTAAAATAAATGGGTCAATGTGACCGCTCTGATGTTAGGCAATTAAAAAACACAAAACTTTAGGCAAGAACGAGTGCAGATTTATTAGTCCGTCACATCTTAGCACATATAACACCAAGCTTCACTGCACACAAGTGTGTTTGGAATAATAAGCAAGTTGAGCACTTGTATAGCAAATATATTGCTCGACATTGTTGTGCGTCTGTATTTATGACCGGTCCAAATATTGCTGAAAAACGATTACAACCATTTGATGACAGTAATAAGTTAGCAAATTATTACTGTCGTCAAATGATTTGAACCTTTTTTTTTAGCAAACCTACCTTACGATATAAACCAAAGACATATGATTAACTAACAATCCACACGAAAAGAGTCCAGCTTCATAGAAATTCAGGATATTGAAGCATTACCTTGTTGATGTTATAGTGTTGGTTAAGTATTTTTGATAACATAATGTATTGCACATTATTTTGAACAATGAGGAGTCAGGCTTTCTAAAATTATTTCCTTTTGACCTTTTGATTACACAGTGCTGTCATTATCTTGCTATATGCATACATGGTACATCAAGTCGCTCCCCACATAAATACGGCGAGGGGGTGTACGGGTTTGATCTAGCCAACGTTCAAAACGTGAACAATATTAAGACCTGAATAGATGGGAGTCAAGATCGTGATCTTAATCGGAAATAATTACTCCATTGGAAATCTCCAACCAGTTGATAATTTCAATTTTATCCACCCCCTCTCCTCTAACACGTTAGAATTAGTTCTGTTAAAACTAAATATAAAATAATCGATGACGATGTCTGCCAAGAACCTAGACGCTAGTATTGAAACAAATGGACTGATAGTTCATTCTGAGGGTTACTCCTGATAGAATCGTTCTTTGCGCCTTTCACCCTGACTCACCTTGTGAAGATTAAGTGCCCCTGCACAACCAGTAATATGAGTGTGTTAGAAGCTGTCATTACGGACAAACGTCCCTGTCACGGGTGCACACAGCAATGCAAATCACCGGGTTGAACCAGTGTGACTTGGTTGTGTACAAAGTACCTGACACAATGTTTTCATGATGATTGTTTTGGATTGTATGCTGTATTTTTGTGCACACCAGTTGATGTTGTTATGGAGTTCTCGTCAGTCGTGACACTATTTACCTAAAGGGCTTTTGGAAAACACTCTGAGACCAGTAAAAATCTCGGGGGAGGAGGGGGGGATGCGGTTTCGTTGCTCGATGATGAGGAAGGATATATATATTACCTTACTGAGGAGCTTCGGCGCAAATGGTGCTTTCCTCAAATTGGAAAGTTAAGCTTCATTAAAACGCCAGTTTTGTAGTTGAAGATCGTTGAGTGCAACAACAGCTGGTGGCAACCATTGTCAATGTGTCGATATCATATGGAATGTGTATTTATATTAATTATCACATGATGATGTACGGTAACATGTTGCAGCACATATTCCAAAGCTAACACCCACCTCTTTATATGGCATTGTATGTATTTCACTTGGCGTTTCTTGTAAGCTTGCAATAGTAGCACGCGACCATGGCATACTATTCAAAACTGGTTATGTAGAGACGATCCTACCACGCTATTGTTAGGTCATGAGCGGCAGTACGGGTGACCATACTAAACGATCTTTTTCCGCTGTATCTTTTAAGGACCCTACAAGCTCTCAACCCTTATAGAGCAAACTTTTGGTATTTTTCTGCCTCCTCCGACCTTACTAAACGACCTTTTGTGGGGTATATTGTTAAGGACCATGCCAGCTATAACCGGCGCTCTCATGCTTCGGAATGTCGTTGCGCTTTGGAATGTTTGCCGGCAAGCATTGCCTATGCGCTTGAGTAGTATAGACAATGGGGGTACTGGCACAGCAAGCTCATATGCATATTTAAGCCCTTTACCCCTTGCGCAACAGAATTGCTCAGGCTCGTGACATGCATCTCACACCCGCTGAAAAGCGCCTCTAGGTGTTTCACTCGCTCCATAAGGTCATCTTTCTAAGACTCCAGATCTCTCTCAATATGCTTCAGTTCCACAAGGTCATCGTTTTTAGTCTCAAAATCACTGACAACATCTCTCAGCTCGATCTCTTAATCAGTGTGGTATGCTTTTACAGATCTAGATTTATTTTCCACTTCATTTGGGTATATTTTGTGACCTCAGCTAAGACGAGTTGAAACTCATGATCCGAGATATCATCATCTTCAAGTGCTGTCGATACAATGTCAACAACGGTATTCAATCAGCTTTGCCCCAGAACGCGGATCTGATCATGTTTTGATTCACCTTGATGGTCAGTTGCCGACTGATAAATTTTGCCAGCGATTCCATGTAACCCTCAAGCAGCCCCAGTAACATCCAACACCGTGACAATAGGAATGGCAACTACTGTAGACATTACACCTACGCCACCTGCGCCAAGACACATACCAACAGTAACTTAAGCGGTGTCTACTGCATCAACTGAGTTAACTGCACGCCTATATTTCTTATACATTTTTCATTCTCTTTCTCGAGGTATTGCTTCTTGAGGCTGTTCTCATTCGACAGATGGGAGCGCCCTGGATTCTCATCGTTGTGGGGAAGCCCTGGGTAAATACTAGGTGCGGTTGGTTTCTTCATAATTATATGCTTAAAGTGCAAGTTCAATTAGGAGTTAAACTACTGACTTAGATGACTGGAAAGTGCTACCACGAAACTGATTTGGTCTTCTACAGCCAACTCGAGCGTTGTGTCAAATATTCGGATGCCAACATGATCTTTTTCTTGGCTTGGTTACATGATAACTGCTCATTTGGACAAGATTAACAACAATAGTTACACTTAGAAGGGCAGGTCATCCACTCAGACTAGTTGATAGCCCCATACGCAAAACTCTGCCCGAAATATCCATGGTCAACACCACTTGCACTATCACAAAATTACCACTTGTGCGTTCCATTAAATAATGTATCTCTTTCTTCTGGTCAAATAGCAACGAGGGTTCTTCAGTGAGCGCTGGTTGTGTAGCGCATAAACATAGGCTTTTTAAACATATTCAGAGGTGTCGGGATCCGTCTTTTTCTGTTGAGGTCCATAGATACTCACTTTTATTGACATCTTGTAAATCCAAAAACCACAGGAAGATCGTGGTATTCCGATAGCCGTCCCTTATTATCCCGTAACTCCACCTTCAACTCGTTCACAGCTACGCTAATAACACGCTTTGAAACAGGATTAGCGATGTTCGTGGTTATTATATCATCAAAAGAGCCACCCTTAAAGCCCACAAATTCAAGAAGCGTAGTGGGTCCCCATCAAGAACGTTGTTTGTGGTACTGACTGCATGTTGATAGATATAAAGTGGTTTAAAGATGCTAAAGTTGATGGGCTGGTCACCTTTGTAAGTACCAGAAAGAAGCCATTCTCTACCTAGACCGTTATCAAGATCAAACATTTTTAACACACCATCGTCACATCGTAAAGTCCCATCAGGAATTGGGAGAGTAACAGCCCTATCTCAAGCATCAACCTCCAAGCTAACACCTATAAGTTAGAAGTTCCAGAGGCCAGGTTTTAAATTGGCACCTCCTCCTTTTTCTGCAGCCAACGTAATGGTCATATTTGATTCTATGTTGTATCAACCCAAAGTATACATGATTGACCTGAAGCCTCACCCGATCACCTGTACTGTTGTCAATAGCATTCCACAGAGGCACAGCCTCATCGCTTTGAACATTAGACAGAGTATGATACTTAGTACTATGGATACACAAGCCTTTAGATTCAATAGGTATGGTACATAAAAACCGGGCCCGCTGTACCCGCCTATGTAGCAGCTGAGCAGCTTACACATCTCCTCATCCAGGTCTAAGCAGAGAAAGCCTTTTGACCCACAGGTTGTGGATTAGATAACTAGGTATGAAAACCTGACTGGTTCCCCGTGACTCGGAAGATCACGTTAAATGGCGGTCCCATCTCTGATAGGGGAAGCACCCAACCCTGTAGCTCAATTGTACCTTGCTGGACCCTCCTCCCAGCGGCATGGGTTTCACAGACTGTTCCGGGCAACGGGTTTGTGCCAAATGGGCGCTGGCACTCAAGAGGAGCTGTCAAAGCATCACATTCATCCTCATCTATCACCGTAACGTTACACCCAAATATTACCATCACGGACAGTACAAGGGCGTTCAAGGTGGGGTTCTCCCACCTTTGAGCACTACATGGTGACTAACATAAGCGACTTTAAACTTATAGGTGGCTTAAGAACCAACCATATGCAATACTGGCAGAACCAGGCAAAATTTGTTGCATGGTGCGCAACCTTCAGCTGTGGTGTTTCCGCGTTAGACCACCTAAACTCTGGAGTCCCAACAATAAGGGATCTTTATAGGTTTCATGTTTACTACACCATTCAGAGACTACTGAACGTAATCAATGTAGCACTACCGGATGACGCTACATGGTCAACCACTGATAAAACCTTTGACAAGAGAATGTACCATAAACTCTGCCATGAGTTCGGTGTTTCTAGACAGTGGTAATCAAGGTCTCGGGCGAATTTGTTTCACTGACCCTGAAGCAGGACCCCAACACGGAGCATCAGGAGGATCACTCCCCCCAGCGCCACCACTGCGTCCTAGTCACGTTCTGCAATTCGAACAACCACCATTGCAATGTCCTCTGGAGCCGATAGCAACCATCGTCTCATTCAAGCCCCTGCCCCACGTCATTTTCTCAGGGACAGTCCGATGGACACCTCGACGATGCCATTGAGGACGAGTACCTCAATGCGGCCTGTGCCCGGTATCAGTACCTTGATGTTTTGCACAGGTGTCTGGATAACTCATCTTGTGTTTCTGCAGTAGCAGCACTAATGCCCTGCCACGGACCTTCTGGCGGCTGGTGAGAATGTGATATTTTGGGGTCCACCGGTCCACCGGTCCACGAACCAATCCCAACCCAGGCAGTGGGACAGAGCATTTCACATCTCCCAACGCTGGAACTTGTCGGGCTTGAGGCGGATGCACCCCTCCAGGGCTTTGAGGATGTCGTCCTTTGCCCAGTAGTCTAAGGTGCACTCCTTGAAGTACGCCTTTTCTCTGAGCCAATCGTGTGGCAGCTCTCCTGTAATTGGTAGTGGCTTACCCTGGTCGCCACAGCAGACAACCTGTACACCACGTGATTCCAGCGACCCCAGGAAGGTGTGCAGGTTCGCGCGTGGTAGTGTGCAGACCTTGACCCAGATGACACTGCGTGGGATGTGCACCATACGCTCTAGTGTCCACTCTACCTCACCTCTCCACCTTAAGAAGCAATGATAGATCTGGGCCTGCACGCCTCTACGTCGCATCTCCTTTGCCAGGCGATGGGTAGGTGTGAATACTATGTGATTTCTTCCTTGGAAATAGCTCGATGGCGTGCGTGGTCTTTCCATTCCCGCCACCTCCATTGAGATAGCTGAGGTGGTGCCTAGTCAATGGATCACTGTAGAGTGGCGCATTGCTGTGCGGAATCACGTGCACGCCTGTGCTTTGTGTGGGCAAGTCAGGGCATACTTTTCTGTAGAGAAAAGCCGCTCACCCTTGTCACGCCAATTGGCTGGGGCGGACTGGTGGGATGTACAATGTGCCCAGCATACAGTTCACGCACATCCCGCTACCACAGCTACAGAAGCACGGGACTATGTAGGCCTCTACAAATGAAAGTTTGTGGAGGGCTGTCCGGTGCGCATGGATGCTGTCAGTGTCCACGGGCATAGCCTCATTAGTCGTGAAGCGCTGAAGCATGGTAACAAGATTAATGTGGGTATAGGCCAGCATACTTCCGCGCAGGTGCGTAGCAGATGAGGATGTGGCCTAGCGGGCACTTCTGCTGTGCCCTCACCAGGGTGTCACTCTGCAGGGTGTCTCTGACAAGGTAGTCGGTGAAGTGCTTGCCAAACGAAGTAGCGTTTAACCGGGTGTATGTATACCCGCCCTGAACTCCTGGACTTCGGCAAATCTGGTACTGATGTCGTATGGCAGCGGACCATTGATAGCTACGCGCGTCATGCGGTGGGTTGCATGGACAAACTGCGCAAAGTAGGGTCCTGTCTCTCCATAGCCTTGCATGCTAGCTGGGTAGAAGCTCTACATGTCGAGGCTGACAACGTCCTTGGTGTCATATGCCAAAGAATTACACAGCCCAACAAGTCCGTGAGTAGTATAGGGAGTGGGGGAACCAGCACACCCTGCAAATAGACGCATACAACAAGACCCACTTACACTAATGAATAGGCCCATTTCAACGTATTTAACCCAGTTCGACTAATCATTTTCACCGAGAGGCTCCGAATTTACGGGTACAAAACGTACACTTGCACTAATGATTTATTAGTAGAACAGGGGGCTATTGCCGAACAGGGTCCAGAATGCCCCATTTCAACGTATTTTAGCCCCCCATTTCTACTAATTTTACCGCGAAAGGTATAACTCGCTGTCGACCATATGGGGCTCCACGACCACAGGAGCCACGGGAGTCCATAGGGAAGGCCCACGAGTCGCAGGTGCCAGCCTACAGGCCAGCCCATTGGCCACAGAGCCTTCCGACCCACTGTGTACCCCCTTTTAGAGCTTTGCGAGTACATAGGTATATACCATGCCAAGACAACCCTACCACGAGAAGCCTATACCGAGATACGATCTGGAGCCTTGTCTGTTCGTGCAGCAAAGGAGAAATACCACATTTCGCAAGCTAGGTACACAAAAATCCGTGGAATAGCCCCAGAAAATGTTCCACCTCCAAATACTATCCTTGACTCTAAAGGCCGCCCAGCAGTGCCATCTTTCGAACAACGAGCGGAGAACTGGGGTCTGCTAGAAAAGAGGTTTCCCTACTTGATTCTATCCAAAAGGGAGCTAGAGATTCTAGATTCCCTTGGGTTTGGCATCTACGAACGATACCAGATACCAAAGGATTTTCTAGAAATATATCTTGCAAGCTTCCAAGAAACAGTCCAGGCAGGCCATATTCTCGACTTTGTGGGGGCCCAGTGACGGCAAGCTTTGTATTGTTTCTTCGAGGCCCCGAAAAGCAGACAAACCACACAGCAAATGCGATGGCGATTGTCTCCAAATAGGCCCACCTCCAAAAATCTTCGAGGATCCAGATAGTACTTGCAAACGTGGGGCCACAGACCACTGCGTCGATAGCAAGAAATGCCCGCTGTGGAGTCACCGCAACATTGCCTGCAAACCCAGACCGGTACCACTGCTGCTTGTAGTCCCAGAGACAATAGCAATCCCGTCTTGCATCCGAAACATCCAAAATCTCTACGACGACGAATGACTTGTGTGGTGCATACGATACACACAGCTCGTTGGGAGTCTGGCAGAGAACTGTGTATGCCAACAAAAGGATTGCCACTGGAGATGTCTCGCAGGAAAGGACAAATATCCAGATCTTCCAAAATAGCCACCAGGCCCACCGCCCCCGGGAAAAACCATTGCCAAACTATGGAGGTCCTACAGAACTAGAAATGCCACCACCTCGAAAGGAGGAGCAACGAAAAGCATCGGCGTTGCCAGCTGGAAAGTATCTTTGTAGAAACTTTGCTGTCGCCAAAGATAGACAAAATCGAAACAGAGTACTCTTGCTCTTGGAAACCTCGGAAAGCCCAACTGCAGTCCCGGTCCATGGATACAGGATACAAGCACATGGTGGAATAGAAGCCCTCCGAATAGCCAAAACTCCATTCTCCTGCATGCTAGTCAACCTTTGCTTCTCGCCGGCCACATCCAGGAAAGACGATAGAAAGACAGAACTGGACATGCAACGAAAGCCACAACTCCACCAGCCACACATGCCCCACCCAGGCCAACCTCCTCCAGCCCACAGGCCAGCCTAGCTAACAGCCAACCCCAGTAGCAGGTAGCAAACACCCAAGGCAAACCACCCCCAGTCCCAGGTGGCGAACGTGCCTCCTCCAGCCCACCTGGTCGCAGGCGGTGAACGTGCTCCACCACCAGGCCAGCCTCCTCCAGACTACAGGCCAGCCTCCTCCAGCCTAGAACACCTGGTCTGCCCTATAGCCTACAAAGCCTCTCCCAATGGTGGTCTGCCCCAAGCGATCTATTTGCCTGCCCTGGCTCCTATTCCATGTAGGGTCCCGCCTATTTAGCGCAGGTCGGGTTGCATTGTCCCAACTTGGGGTAGGCTTTGGGGCCGGTAGGAATTTCGATGCGGCTTCCATGTGGCTTTTTTGTAATTTTCCAGACCTACCATGCAAGCAATGCGGAAAATCTTACATATCCTGCCATTTGCAATCTTGTCAAAAACGACGCTAGGTCCGCAATGGTTCCTAGATTGGTTCCAACCTCTTCTATATCGTCTTCCAGAACCGACAAATTGTCGTCTATTTCCTCCTCTACGGATTCCATGTCTGTTGCAATAGTGACTACCTTTTTGTCTATATCGTCCACCTTTTTCTCTATATTTTGCATTGTATAGTAAAAATCGTATACATTAGGGATGCCATATCGTGGCGCGGTGTGGAATGGTAGTTGGGTGGGGCTACTTTCGAAATCCATTGTAGTAGACTTTTGGGGGAGGGCCAGCACCCTATTTGGATTGCTACTAGTAGACTCTTGGGTAACCTTGGTTGGCTGGTGGAGGCCATTTGGATTGCTACTCTCGGAGTCCTCCATAGAGCTTGCTGGCGTTGCCTCTGTTGCCCATATTTTCGACAGCCTAGTGGACCCGATGACATACTTCTTTTTCGCGGCAGCAAAGGAGATTCTTCCCTTGTCTGCACGTAGGTTTTGCACCGCTTCTTCGGAGAGATGTTCTGCGGTTGGCATAGTATTTGTACCCAAGACTTTAGCTCCAAAAGGCCTTCCCACCCACGCCCACCCAGTTTCCCACCCACGCCCCCAGTCCGACCCAGCCCACCTACACCAGTCTTCCCCCCACTAGGTGATACAGCTGGTTTATCTTCTTGTCTCGTTTAAATTTACATGACAGTGACAGCTGGGGTTCAGAATCACCAAGAGATGCTCAATCTCCCTTGACTCGAATCTAAAACGCTGAACATTTAAACTTGAGCGACCTTTACAGCAGTCTAACACATGCGAATTCGTTGCGGGGTTTGTATTCTTGGCCCAATTTGGATTTATCTTTCAATGTACAAGGCAACATTTTATGCTTACTTGCTCTCCCAAATAACGATATAGCAAGATGTTATAGATATAAATGCGGTTGCCCTCTTGATACACCAAAAACATACACATTGTGTCAAAACAGAAACAAGGCGATATTTCAAGATAACTATTCTTTATCGCTGCGCATAGCGGATCAGTAGGACCGATTACAGCACACACAATACTAACCGGGATATATATGAGTGCTATGGTATTCACGGCGGATTTGTTTATCGGCTTATCGCTGAGCGAAAGGACAACCAGTGGGACAGTATTGCATGGATATACGTAGATCGAAGGGACTGGAAGAATAATGGCTGCAGACAAATATTGACTATTTCTTTTGGGTCAGGACCAAATCATTCCATGCAGCCCATTATCTAGCATAAATAGCCTGTCATATTTCCCCCAAATATAGCACAATCAGTAATAAAAGACACGATGCAAAAAAAATTATGCATGCGAGGATGTACATAAAGACTTGTCACAGTAGCATTTTATGATAAAGGCATTCAGAATTATGTGGTTTAAACATACATCCATCATCCACAATATCCAAATAACGAGTTTCATCATGGAGGATGATAATTTATAATTATAATTATTTACCATACTTTACATCGAGGATCCCTTGTCATTATTAAATGCCTTGATCGTGTATAATAACCATGCTATAAATGAATATTGGTACGGCTGGAGAAACGGATTAGGATTGGAGATGTGGATATTGTGTAAATTTTCTTGCACATGATGAATTGGTGCATATTGGTGTAGACGCAATAGCAACATGGCGGACATATAAGCCAATTCATATTTGCCTGGGTTAGTTAGACTTTTTCACGTTTATATTCGAATGCGTTCTATAAAGTATGGCAATTTGGTAGTAGACAACTTCTGAATTCACTCTTCAGATATCATATTGAATAACTATTGAACAATTTTGTATTCAGAAAATGTCAAGTAAATGTTGCATTTGATGTTTGTATGTCAATTTAAAATGTACTTAAGGCTCACTTGATTGCATGACCTTCACAAAAACCGCACAATCATCAAATAAAACAATGAAAGCAAGAATAAAACAAATGGCTCACGTGTACGTTTGAAACAATTGTATCGTTGGCCATGTAGAATCTAATATCAAAGACATGCGAGGCACAAATTAATGTCTATGTAACTGTTATTGCAATTTTCCTGTGTTCTGTTACGACATATGATTGTAAAGTGCCTCTGCAAAGCCAGTGTAAGAATCTAGTTGTCAAGCTAAGACAAATTCCTGTTTCGGTGAAAAGCTAAATACCAATGTCCCGCAAGCACTGAATGATTTATCGCGGTCAATGTAATAGTAGCTGCTTGCAGTAAAACTAGATATACTGGATAACAGTCGCTTACATCGCCGAAAGTAATATATATCGTCAGTGCTCTGCAAGCGCTTGATACATTACTCCGAAAACAACTGTTAAGTAAGCTCATCAAAGCACTTCAGCATGCCGTCGTTTGGTAATGCAACCTTTGTACGGATTTAGACCTCCTCTGTGACTGCGTACATGCAGCAATTGATCCATCTAAGCACTAACAAGGAGTCGCCACAAAATGATATACACGTAATGTACTGCATGAATACGCAAATAAATCCTAAACAAGACGTTTGGGTGGTCCGTTGCTAATAGCACTTTAAAGCAGTGGTACCACTGCCACACATCACATGGATCACCCGTTCCAGGTATCAGATATTGCTATGTTCCATTTGTTAAGCGATAACGCATTGATTGGCAACCCTTATATGCTGTCGACTCCACGGCGCTATTCATTGGCAGGGTAAGCTTTGACAGATGTCAAAGAACTGGTGCCCTGATTCTTCCAGCAACTTGTATCCTACCCTTCACTCTTTCTTCTAGCAAACTTCGCGTTCTACATATTGTAGAAAGTAGTGATCATTATATATTGCCTGGATATTCATACGCCAAGGATAAGTTGCAAGACAATTATTAATCAAGATGTCGACATTCCTGTTTGCTTTAAAGTCACTGTTGATGGATTCATTTCTTCTCGGCGTGCAAGTAGAATCACCAACATATACACCATTCTCAGCGAATGGACTATTTCTGGGAAGATCTGAGGTGACTCACGTTGGAATGCGTTGGTAAATGTCAAAGTGTGCCTGTCTAGATCAATGCATTCCTATCTTGCATCAAGGTCATATAGTTGGATAATACATAAAATTACTTACCACCCCTTTATTCAATTTTTGTGTGACAATACTAAAAATGCATACCCATTATGCATTAGTGTGTCACACTATCCATTTCTGCAGATTAATTGTCACATATAACTCTTTAGACTTTATTTTGACTATAGACTATATTGGCCCAAACTCTCAATCACAACTTCTGATTATTAAGATCAAAATGACTAAATGATGCTTGTGAGATTATTGAGAGCTCAACAATTCCATTAACACAAGCTCTGATGTAACATAGCTGTCGTTGTTGGATTATTCTGCTCTTTTCATGGAAACACATTTGGTTTTCTCCTGTGTCGGTACATTGTTTGATCAACCATGATTATGACGAGTCCCTAGAACATCGGTTGTTTCTCTCCCGTCTTGTTTATATCCCTGCCATTCCCGGAAACCTCGCCGGATGCTATTATCAATAACTACTTGAGTCGCTCCTACCAGCATTGCACAAACAATGATCTCAACGAAAATAGATATGTGGCTTTTAGGGATGCGGTAGAGGCGTGATCCATTCTTCAACATAAATTCCAAAGCGATTCTTACATCATCACTAGATGAATGGGTTAAAGACAAATATTCGGATGTCCACTGTGTGACATAGGTAGTAGATGGAACACCCAAATATACAAAAACATAAATGGATCATCAAAGGACATGGCACCAAATATAACTTTGAGGTAAAAGAATGACGAGTGCATGGGTCAACACATCTTAAACTGCCAATAGTACAGATTATTTTACCATGTTTGCAAATGTGATCAAAATCCCTGAATTGTAATGAAAACATCATGATCGTTATTATGCCTGCCATTGTATATGTCGTGATTGTGATGGATTGGAATGTTTGAGGGCAATGTTACAATACGTAACAGCAATCTAAACATTGAAGCATCTCCAACATGCACGGCTTCATGAGTTACCCTGGATATCGCATGGAATCCTACTCCAAACGAATGCGCATATGATGCTGTCAGGTAAAATGCCATCGGATGATGTGATGTTTTGAACATGGCTAGCAAAATTGGTCGCACATGACAGTTAACGTCCGAAAACTGTAATCGATTCAATTTTTCAACGTATAGTACCACTGCTTGTGAGCATAATCATTATATGATAAATACTACTTGTGGTAAATCTTGGGTTTTTTTAATAAACAAAGCATTTAACGGGGGTTTGTTAAGGAAATAAACATACTAACTATATACCAACCAAGCAGTGCGAAATAATTTTTCAACTCCGATAAGATTCTTTGCCGTTTATCACATACACGTTATTCCACATGACTAAACCTTCAGGTCACGTGACCCACATTAGCTATGGCGTTTTCGCAGTCTCCATTTGGACATCTTATTTTTCCATCGCGTGTTTTTGTCTGCTTTACTGATCCTTTAACAAGACCTATAACAAGGGCTGTCATAATAAGCCAGCTTTTTGTCGTCTTGGTATATTTTCTTTGACTCAGTGGGTTTTTTATAAGCATGGTTTCTTAATGTTGACCTTTGGAACATTCCCTTTTTCTGTTGTTTTCGTTTATCATATTGACGAGAAATCGCTTGAACTAATTACACATTCATCAAGCTTTCATCTTCTAACAAGTAATATATGTGCATCCCTGACGCAGAATGGAATCACTCAGCATCCCTGTATCCAAGCCAATGGTTACAAGACAACTTTGGATTTCCAATAATCTGCTCTAGCGAAGTACCTAACCCATTCATGTAGGTTCGTCAACATCGGGAGATGCAGAAAAAGCCACTTCTCCATGGCCTTAATGGGATTGCTAGTATACACGCAAACATATTCCCATTCATCTACAGAACATAATCGTGATACCAAAGATAAGCCATTATTTGATAAAAAATTACTGCGATGGATCACAAAGATCTCAAATAGCTCCACAAATAATCAGCTTGTTTTTACAATTGTGCTGTTCAGCTGATTGGCAAAAGAGAAAAAATATACCTCGGTTCGGCTGGCTGTGTGAATGAATAGAATATTGATGATAATATAGATATAGCTGTAATTAGTGAATATTTGTCTCTTTCCTTTAGAATCAACAACTCTTGACACTGTTATATGAACAAAGCATGTCATTCAAAATAATACATTAATGTTGATAGATGCCGCTGTCTTTCTTCCATGTCCTACAAAGACAACCATCATTCACCATCAGTCTATTGTTAATACTCAACAGGCAGATGTGTTTGAGCGAATGTTTCAGGCGTCTCGAAGTATGAACAATTTGTACATCCACCAATAACAAACAAGATTTACTCTGGGTAGCCGCATGTGTATTGGTAAATTAAACCACGTACTTTTTATTAAAGCATAGTTGTCTTCCCAGTTATTCAATAAATCCAATACCTGACTCTCTTGATCAAATAGTTATCCACACAATATGCTGCGCTCTCAGGTGGCTAATCTTCCTGATGGTTAATCTAACAGGTAATTACATACGTTTGTACATTCGAGGCTTGTTTGGGTGACTACTAGACAGTTCACCTTGTTCTCCCTTGCCATTTGCGTGGAACATCGAGAAGTATGGAGAGCAGCCTCAAGCTGGTTGATTTTATTGCATTCAGATTATCTACGTTGACATTCACTTTATATGTTGCAACTTTACAAGGGAAATCTTTCCAGACTATCAATAATTGCCTGTTAGAATCAAATTGCGTACAAGCCCAGGGTTAAGTAATGCTGTGTTGAAGTTACTCGGAGCAAAAATATATAGTACGACCATTTATTTCTTTGTTGTGCTGTCAAATCTAATGCGAATAAGGTATTGCACAGATATATTTTCATGATTAGTTAGCAAATGCAATAAACGTTAGTGATGTTCAACTATTCATAACCTCCAACATAGAGCAGGTAAATATGGCACCGCGACCCCTACGGCCCCTAGCCAGTACACACCTCACGTTAGCGGCACCTACCACTACGGTGCATGAGCAAAGTGATAAATCGCACTCAGTCAATCGGGCCCGTAGCCATGATTCGTAGTCGGGGAGTGGGAGACAAAACTATTTCGGAAATCCGTCACAAAGAAGCGGATGTTCATTCAGCTATAAAGACACTTAGCCCGTTATATATATATATATATATATATATATATATATATATATATATATAGGTCACATAATTGATCGAAAAATATTTAGCTCAAACAACGAATTACATCCCATTGATGAATTTGCATACAGGTATGCTAATCCTATACCCCAGCAGTGAACAACAGCATCTGTGCGCTATGAATACAGGGAAACTTGCCAAGATCAAGCCTATTCGAACATATATGACGTGCATAATCCAGCAAAGTACACTATTTATATGGAAACAAGAAGCTAAGAAAATGTGTTTGACAAGTGTTTGATAAACTAATAAGAACAGCAATAAATGATATCTTAGAATATAGCCAGCTTACTAACATTTTCGGAAACCTAACGGAAAGTATTTCGATAGTCCTGAGTATTAATTTATGATGTGACTATTCGTAATTTTCTCCAGGATACTTTGTTAGAATTTATATTATATTATAGAGGTATGCCAATGACAGGCGAGCAGTTTGAAATAACCCAAATGGTTAACAACAATCGCAAAAGAAGGACGCCTCGTATCATAGGTTGTTCGAGTCATTAAAAACTACTACAAATTCGGTTAGGTCGGTAGTCTTTGACTACGTTGTGTTGCTATGCATGCGGAGAGTTTACGCTTATGAGCTAACTGTTTACGGTAAAACCAATCTTTATGTTTTACATTAAAAAATAGGTACTTGTATTACAAGATACTTGTAGGGTACTGCGCAACCGGATACTGCGCAGTATTTTGCATGTGATATAGTTTATCACCATGGTTGTTTGTAGGGTTTGTAGTCAGGAGATTGATTGGGACTTCAGAATGACGGTTGTTAGTTGCATTAATTATATTGCAGACAGCATGGCGCAGTGTATTCCAGTCCTTGGAGATCAAATGCCACATGTAAAGTACGCGTTATTCGACATCAAACTACCCTCAGTTCATTTACCCAACATTAGCTATCGTGCTTTCGCCGTTCCATTGGGATTTTCCGATCTTTCAACATGACCGTAGTAGTAGTCATAATGAACTAGATCGTTGTCGTATTGGTATCTATATTTGCTTGGACTTGGTGTGCACTATTTTATAATAATGATTTTTTAATGCTTCACTAAACAAGTAATCTATGTGAGACGGCACATTCCTTGAATTCAGTTGCATTGCATTAATTGATGAAAGGTTATTATTGCTACAGACAAAGTTATCAACCAATGTGTGTTAAATGCGTTTGGTTTGTTTGGACCATAAATAATAAATTTCATGTAATAAGCCTTACCCGCACGTGTGTATGTAAAATGCCTTGTGAATTCATATAATGAAGGCCATAATGGATTACACTTAACCACCACAATCAATATACGTCTACCCTAGAAGCGTTGATATGCAATATTCCGCTTTCATTTGTCTGCCATGAATATTAAATATTGTTGCGACTAAGATGCTTCCTTGCCTACACAGCGCTTAAAAGACTGCTTAAGTAAATCGCCACCTGCCTCTCTTCTGCCTTACAAGCCTTTTATGTGCGCCACACTGCCAGATGACCCATTGTAAAACTATATGCCTATGTCGACTACAGTGCTTCGGATTTTATTCGTCATATGAAAGATTAATACGTTTGTAGTATTCAAATAAAAGAATACCATAAATATGCAGCTTGTATTTACAATTGTACTATTCAGATGATTTTCATCATAATGTGCTTCAGGTCGGCTAGCTTTGTTTCTGAATGCAAACAATTTTCATGCTGCAAAAGATACAGCTTTTATTAGTGCATATATTCGTCTCTCTTCTTTTAAATCATGCCATCAACAACTCGTGCCATTGCATTACAAACAAAGCATGCCATAAGAATGTACTGATGTTGATGAATGACGATTTTCTTTTTTTCCGTGCTCTATAATGCATAGACAACCAATAATCACCATCAGTCTATTGTTTTAATTCATTTGGCAGAAGTGTTTGAGCGAATGTTGTAGTCGTATCGACCTACGAACAATTTGCTTGAGAGATAAGTGTAGTGTATATATTATATATATATATATATATATATATATATAAGATATATATATATATATATAGAGATATATATATATAATATATCTATATATACATATTATAGAGAGAGATATATATATATATATATATATAAATGAGAGAATCTATATATATATATATCTATATATATATATATATATATATATCTATATATATATATATATATATATATATATATATATATATATATATATATATATATATATATATATATATATATATATATATATATCATTCATAGATGTAAGGCAGCTGAATGCTTATTACTATTATTTTCATATTTTCATGCAGTGGCAGCGAAAAACAATATCTCACTGGTAATAAACGTGCGCCGACTGCTCATTTGAAACCAGGTTGGTTGTATATTTTGGACATATTATGCCTGACAATAATTGCCGTCTATCAACGACGCATTATGCCTTTTAATATCATATATTTTAGTATTCTCTATCCTCCAAAAGTGAAAGAATTGCACATTAGTTCAGACATAATTGTACAAGTTGATTATATGTGCCCTTCAATATTGTATGTTACTTTAGAGAGATAATGGTACAATATGTTCTTAACTAACCTCATTGGACGACAGCCGACTTCTGTGTGACTTTCTCTCAGTAATGCCTCATATTCTAGTAATTGTTTTTATGATCTTCTATCAGCAATTGCAATCCAAAACTACTGTTTCTTGCATTTTAGATGATATTTGTATTCACTCGAACCATGATGTGGAATATCAGTTGTTGTTGGATTGATTCGGGCTTTTTTGATCAGATATGGTGTTTCTTCTCTATATGCTTTATTTGTGCTATTTGCTTTACGCGTTTGATATATAACAGTGATAAGGAGAGGTACTCATAAGAAGTGTTATCTGTTTCTTATATAACCGATTCTGTTTCTCTCATTTTACCAGTGCTGCCAACAGTAAGAGTCCAAGGCAGCACTGCCGTATGACATCATAGCTCACATTTGATATGATTAAAACGACAAAGGAAGCTTGTGTGGGTGTATTGTTTGATTAATTAATAACCAGAATATTGGATGTTTTTTCTGTTATCTTGTTCCTATTATAACCAATCCCTGGCACCCAGCAGGAAGCTCATATCAATTACCACACGGAGCGCTCCTGCTAGCGGACCACTTACAATGGATGTGATTGGAATAAATGTGTGGCCTTGAGGGATCCAGTAGCGACGTGATCCGTTCATCAGCATATATTCCACGGCAATACTTACATCATCGGTGGACTAACAGGTTAGAGACGAATATTGCCACTTGTCTACAGCATTACATCGGCAGAACCAGGTTGTGTGTGATCTAGTAATCAAACTATGAATTATTGTGTGTATATTAATATAGGGTAGGCTTGATACAAATGTACTGTGTATTATCATTAGCATTCTCCGGTAAGATAACTAGATATAGGCAGGTTGGTAGATGGTAGATTTTATTACCCACAGTACAATATATTCCAATTATATATGGCGATATGGTTCAAACATCTATATCTCAGTTAAACAGCTACCTATAGCAGTTTCAAATCGCGATTACATGTTAGCAGTTTGAAAAAACTCATATGGCTGAGATAAATAGAAGCCTCTTATTATACGTTATTTTGGTCAAATATATTTATAAGGTTGACAACCTCTGTAATGGTTGTTTGAAACCATATTGATTTGGTTCTGAGACGTGACATATAAATGGATGGCCACTGCCGGAAACCGTCAGGATTGCTCTTTTCAGTGCCGGCCTTTCTTTACGACGGGCCGTGTCATGCTGTCGCCAGGAGTATCCGCGGTATTGTTGGGCCCAATCCCCACCCCAACACATTGCAACCTCCCAGAATGACGGATATCATATGACCAACCTAAATCCTTTTGGCACACTTGGTGGTAGATTCCCATCCGATCGTCTTGTCAGTCATGTATAGTTAGTTTCCCGTTAGTTGTTCTGGACATCGGTCCTTATGACCTTGTTCAAAGTATAGACCCTCGGTAACATTATTGTTGACAGAGCTTAAAGCTATCATCGTCCAGCATTGTGTCATCCATGCCGCGGTCTGTTTCTGCAGTACACACGGCTTATTTTAAAGACTTCATAGAGGACATGTAAATAGAAGCCCGCTCATGAGCACATTAATGACAATCACCTGAGGTCAGGTCAGTCCCCATGCATTGAACTACACAAACGATGCAATTCAAACGTGTACAATCAGCTGATAAACAAGGAATTTTATCAGCCCTAAATACACAACAAATGTGATTGCTCGGCTACTGACGTACGTTCATCGGTTGTGTTTATTAATATATTCACTGTTGCAGGTGATATTCAGAATAGTTATCATAAAAGAAATAAGAATTAACTGATCGACAAATAAGCAGTCATCTTAATTGTTATTGCCAGTCATTGTGAAATATCCGGCTATTATATTTTGCTATATATCTCGGTAAAAGGTCACAATGACGGGTTGGTATTGCAACTATTTCAATCTACCTAGATCGACAAAGCAATATTTAGATATTCTATATGCTGCATCAGATATTGCATTGTATTGTAAAGCAGCATATTTACGATTTCATCATCTGCTTTACTTCAATGTGACGGCATAGAATCAATAACAATGATTTGGAACGAATTATTTTCGTCGTAACACATTTAAAGCATTTAATCATTGTCCTTATATCCGAATAATATGTTAGAATATTGTGAAATCCCAAGGTAGTGAAAATGTGATCCCGATTTCACATTTCCATTAACATATCCCTTCAAATTGCGTTTAGATATCAATCATAACTGGTGAAATATTTAATTGTTCATCTACGCTAGATTATTCATAACTAAATGTATGATTCATTATAGGTTATTTTGCTTATATACAACAATATATCGATATTTGGTTACATAGCATTAATCGTCGAATCACCAACTGTGAGGAAGTTAAATGGGCTTCCGTGACTCTGGCGCCCGGACGGTTGCGGTAGTGTATTTCTATTTGGCAGGGGTATATTCGTAGTTTAATCATCTCTGCTATTTTGTCGATTATCTCCAACAACAGCACATCTATTTTCACTGCTACAGATTTTGTAGCAGTGAAACATATTTATTTATTTCCATTTGAGTATGTATTAGCCCATCAGTAATCTAATTTCTACGATGCAGCCGTATTCATATCCCTCCTTTTCAAGCATAAAAATTATTTTGAGTTAAGTGCGATGAATGGGTAATATGTGAGGTGCCATTGAGTGCACAGCACTATCACGTCCCGCGTTATGGAATGCAACTCAGATTTGAATTCTGGGCAATATTGCTCGGTTTTGAATCTTGTCTGTGAGTGCATATTACAATGGTTCTATACATTTGATCTAGTACGGTTTATGTAAATCATCAATGATAACGTATAAATCAACGTGATTTGATTACATGAGGCTACAATACAGTATTGCCGTAGATATTATTGTATTTGCTCTGCCCATACAGCCATGGTGCTAGAAAGCCATCCTATGATTCCGACTTCATGTGTGCAATTTAATGTGCTATTAAATAGAGATGCATATGAATTCCTACCAGTAAGATATACCATAACCACCTATACAACAACACAGTGCTTTTCTTATTTCACAAAAATCTTTTATTCTGGACAGTTAAGTGAGTCCATAGTTACAGAATAACGACCAATAACGGCTATACTTCTGAGCTCTCAGAACATGAAATGTGATTGGATCCGCTCATTTTCCCTCCTGGGGTAGGAATGAGTCATTTAGTAAAAGGCACATTTTGACATTAAACAAATTGCTAGCGTCAAATGGAAAGAACACTGCTCAAGCTAAGATGTATACGTAAATGGCACATCAAGCCCATGACCCATCAACATATTTTGATTTGGTAGCGTTTGATGGTGAAGTTATGATTTTTTGTATGAGCAGTGGACCTGCTGGCGTTGGGCACACCTTAACCCGTTGTAAGTATACTGGCGCATAAAACACCTTTTATGATCGACAAGATTATTGTATATGTAAGCAGTCGCTATATTGCGTTATTGTGGTATCTCTGACCTTTAACTTTAAAAGCAGACAGCAAAACGTAGTTGTTTTAAGTGTCGTGTAATATAGCGGGTAGACCTGGAAACTATTTGTGATTGATATTTGAAATATAGCGCACCATTTGTTATCAGAAATAGTAAAAGTCTCTTTGTCCCCAACAATAGCATATCAAATGAGCACAACGGATGAGTGAAATCGTGTTGCGTTAATCAGTCACTTGTAGGCGCAAATATATCTCGAACATAAGTCTGTAAGGTCAGCACAAGCAAATCGGATCTTTCTATTTCAAAACAAACAGTCATTCCTTGATACTGGGTAGAGCTGCGACAAATATGTTAGTAGTTAACATAAATATAACGGTTATGAAATCGCTAACCACCTTTCGATATCTGACACAAGGTGCTCAGAGCCATTTTAAAGGTCTGTTGTACCCGTCATAGAGGTGTAACACGTGAATGAAAGGAACATCATAGAAGTTGAAGTAATACGTTGCTTTTAAAGTGAAGGAATTTTACACATTCGAAATATTCATAAGGCGAACAGATGTTCCTTATGATGTGCCCTGTCATCCCTGTGTATGTGAAAGTAGATTAGTATGCAAATTAATTTGAAGCCATTGGAATAATGGGACAACGCATGCAATCTAGAAAGGTACAGAATGATGCCACGCAGTTAATGTGAAAGCATTACTTCAGGACATTCAGTTCGAAATAGAACACATTCTAATGTGTGGTGAATCAAAAATGTAAAAAATGAAACGTCTCTCTACTTATATTGTCATGCAAAGCCACCCATTTACAACCATAATTCCATGGTTACCTGAGGGGTTTTCCTACAAATAATACGGATCGGATATGATATGCTTCTATACACTTGTTTCAGCTTAACCATGATCCGCTGTGCCATTCATATGTACAATACACAAACAAGTCTTGTGTTAGGCCCCTTATTTGACCTGAAAAGACACGCCTAGGAATACCCATGAAACACGGTAAAAGGACGCGTCCATCTCCTGTGTGCGGTTTATTCCGTGTGCGAAATTCATGGAGAAGAACCTTACCTGGCGTCGTATAGTAGATATCTGTGCCCGGAAAACGTTCTGATTCAATTCAAAATGAAAATAGTTAAAGTTATAATTAGGTGAAAGGGTAAAAACAAAAACGCACAGCGACAATGTTCCTGCGACAATGTTCTTGCAACGATGTTCATTAAAACACATTTATACGACAGACGACATGAATAAATCCCTATTTAAAAAATTCATCTGGTCAACGGGTTATATCCCCGCCAAAACACTTCCAGGCATTTACGACATCAAAATATCTCTCATGTGTATGCAGAACATCAAACATTACAAAACCTGACCAAACGTCATGAAATTTATATACGATTCATGTCCCACTTCGGACAGGGACAAGCTACTGTCAACCCATTTCTTTGAAATGCTTGTACAGGATAATGCAATGTGCCAGAATAATTAATCTCCAGTGGGCGGTTTATTCCTTTTGCGAAATTCATGTAGACAAACCTTACATGCCGTCGAATAGTAGACATCTGAAGACTTTGATCATGATTGTGACATTTTATCGCAAACAACGGACTTCGATTAGATTTATTGTTTGGGTATAAAAACCATGAAGTGAAAAGCTGGTGCTAAATTTAAAGTTAATAATCGTACACAAATCAGGAATACACGACTGATATCGCTTTTGTAAAATTGAACAACCATCACATAAGTATTTAACCAAACAGCCATCACATGAATATTTAGCCGGGTCGACGTTTACTGAATTAGTCAGCAACGTTTTGTATCACGGCAGGTGCGATGATCTTTGATGGAACGCAACTTATACGCTATGCGTGCACAAGGCAGCTGGTGCATGAGGTTCACTTTCATGACAAATAAATTTTGCTTCAGCATATTATGATACCCACTCATATATCTGATGGAATAAGATGCCCTCGTGCATAGATTATTATACATCGCATGTCATTGGCGATAAACAAGTTGTTTTGAAAGTCTCCATCGATTGCCGTATGTATGTAGAAACCTCACCGACGTTTATTGCGTTTTAATCTGGCAATTTTCTCGATGAAAGGTTTCGCATTTTCTTAAACCTTATAGTAGTGAATGTAAGGGTGCGGAAATATGAACTTTGAAAAATCCTAAATGCATAACTTCCCCTGTAATGGGAACACAAATGTCAGGTAAAGGAGAGGCTTGCATTCATACAGATAACCAGGATGCTTATGCTGTCTTAGACTGCGTTCAAATGAACTATTCCACTAGTGTGGTTTCATAGTTCTAAATATCATATGAAGGCGCATGTCATGGCTATGTCTCATGATAATGCTAACCATCCCATGCATATTGCAGCATAATGCAGCAGCCAAATGCAGCAGCCAATGGCGGTGCTATCTGCTGACAATATAACAGCATAGCAACGCTGTGTTAGCCAGTAGACGCACAAGTCATCACTGCTACATGCTTCCCATCGAAAGCCATCTACTCATTCGAACATAGTATTCTTTTTATGTAATACACAATAGCTGGAAGAAATATGTGTGAATATTTTTTGATAAACTGATAAGAACAATCAATGATGATTGCCTAGAAAATTTTATTTTGCTAATGTTAATAAAATTTCTGGGAAGCATTTCTATAGCCCGTAATATCGATTTATCATGACGCTTTTTGCAAATTTATCCAGTATCAAATTATGTATTAGACGTTGTTCGAGTCATTACCAACTGATGTGACGCCATCCTAATCGGCACGGTAGGTAATCTGGCTACGTAGTAGTGCCATCCATATGGACATTGCGCCTTAAGCAGCGCGGTATAGATAGATATAGGCTTCATCACAAAGATAAAACCCCTCTTTATATTGTATAATAAAATGAAATTGCACAAGGGATACTGCCAAGTTACCAGCATGCGTAATACTCATCTTTACGGCCCTTTTTTCCGGTTTACAGTCGGGGTATCACTTGAGGCTTAGAATGACGTAAGTAGCCTTAACACAATGGCGCAGTAAATTCCACACCTGGAAAATGCATTCCGCTTAATTGCACGAGGGATACTGCGCAGTTACCAGCATGGGTAATACTCGTCTCTACGACCCTTTTTCCGGTTTACAGTCGGGTATCATTGAGGCTTAGAATGACGTAAGTAGCCTTAACACAATAGCGCATTAAATTCCACACCTGGGAGAATGCATTCCGCTTAATTGAACGAAGGATACTGCGCAGTTATCAGCATGCGCAATACTCGTCTCTCCGGCTGTTTGTCCGGTTTAGAGGGTATTACATGAGGCTTAGAATGACGTTATTAGCCGGAATGAGATAGCGGACAGGATGGCGCAGTAAATTCCGCACCTGGGAGAATACTTGCCACATATCACGTAGACGTATTGAGCTATCGCAGTTGCAACTTCCATCAGGACTGCTTATCTCTAAGACTTTTCCGATGGCGTGCATTTTCACTTTACCGATCCTTCAACAAAACGGGTCGTGTCACCATAAGCTAGCATGTTGTCGCTTTGCTTTGAATCAATGTGCATTATTTTGAATTTAATATTTGGCATTGTAATATTCCCATTTTCATGTTGTTTCGTCGAGCGTGTTGACCCGCAAACCCGTTGGCTTATTATTCTGTTAACGAACCTACATCTTCCAACGCCTCACCTAACAAGTTATCTACGTGAGACGGTGCATGAATTGAACAGAGTGGAGGAATCTAACCATCCAGCATTTAGCCATTGGTTACAGCAAAATAATGGATTGCTAATATTCTGCTCTAATCAATGTGGAAAACTGCCTCATGCAAGTTTGCCAACATCCAATGAGGAGCACGTGGAGTCAATCCCGGCTTCAATATGCAGGACCACATATGCGCAAATACATCGTTATTTCCCCTTTCTTTACGATAAAGCCAGCCTGTTCAGTTTTTCATAGCCCCTAGGCATAGAGAGCTTATCAAATGAAAGGTATTCTGCTTTGGGCGTTTGTGCACAACCTCATCTGTGACCTTTAGGTAAAATGATGAACACTACAAACAAAATCTGGGAAAACTATTGTGACCACTTCTGCTATAATTGTGAGGTTACTCTGTTATTATTTAGGTACCACCCCTGTCCCGTTATGACAATGATTTAAAAAATATAAATCATTAATAACATTTTGTACTGTTTATTATTTCTAATGCAATTGCAATCGTATATGCTAGTTAGGGTACACTGTAAAGGAAATCAATAAACCGTGATATGCAAATTTATCAGCATCTCTTTGTTTATTGATTATTCTGAGAGTAAATATGCATATGAATGATACGCAAGGAGTCAATCCTAACAGCCATCTCCCATATTCCAACAAGCATCACCACAAAACAATTTAATTGCGAGAGAGTATTGTTTATAATTATTTCTGCATGGAGTCCACCACAAAATCAAGTTAATACAATGTTCAATTACCGAAGGTTACATAGCCGATGTTTCGTATGATTATATTTGAAACAGTTACTTCATTAGATGGACACTTAACATTGCTGGGCAAAGTAATCTGTCAATTTTCAGTGTTAGTGTGAAATTGATTCATTCATCTTCTATTATACAATTTGAACAAATATGATAGTTGTATTGGTGGTCAGCTCATATGAAACAAAGCCAAGCATTTGTGCTGAACTTCTCTCCTTACACCTACATGTCATGCCACCACGTGATTCGTGAAAATGATTGCGCTGCCTATTTTCAAAACATGAAACCATCAGCCCTGAAATGTACAGCCAGAATTTCGACAACGCACAGCCATTGTAAATGTTGCGTATGGCGTCAACCTTGAGTGAAGACGATCAAAAGTAATTTGAAAAGAATATATGTTATCGATACAGCTGCTCACGAATTTTATTAACGCTCATGTATATTGGATAATATTAATTAGCGAGAAATCACTACACAGGTGATTCATTGCATTATGACAATTAATGCCATGCTGCCGTAGCGGTCAGGTATATTTTACCTGCTTGTGCAGTTCATTGAAACCAACTTTTGAACTCCTGGAGTTGAAGCGTCTAAATCAATGATTGTTTATCGATTATATCAAATACAAATCGGTGCGCCTATCAGAATTAAAGATCTTAATTATCTTTTTCTTTAAATTTGAAATGGAAATTTATTTCAAGTTAAGTCGCATAGCACTGCACTGACAGATCTCGCGCTGGCTATGTAAATATATATATATATATATATATATATATATATATATATATATATATATATATATATATATATATATATATATATATATATATATATATATATATATATATATATATATATATATATATATATATATATATATATATATATATATAATTTATATATATATACATATAAATATGCATATATGCATATGTGTATATATATATATATATATATTTGTATATCTATATATATATATATATATATATATATATATATATATGTATATATATAATATATATATATATCACTCGTCTCCTCCGTCTCCTTGCCCTTCTTCTGGGCCCAGCCCTGCGCGTGTATGTTGATAATTGTTAAATCGAATTTACTTGATCATGCTTGTGTGCTCACCCATACATTTTATTCCACAATGTCACATTCAGCCATAAATCGCACTGATTATCTGATTCAGTCAGGCACTTTGCGTTTGAGTTGTCACCAGTCAGTGCAGTCCGAGCAGTTTGTATACTTTCATTAAGCTCAAATCACACTAATTACAGTGAACTGATGATAAATGGATGTTCTTGGAGTGCTTAAACAGGAGTCGCCCTCGTCTGTCGACACCAATAGGTTGTTATATGTTGCATGCCATTGGCTGTAACAGATGGTTTGTAAAGGATAGAGGCGAATATGTCAACACTTACTAAACTTTTTCTTCACCTCAGACCATCTTCATATACATGACGAATCTACAAGAAACCCGTGTAGTGCTTCCATTTTGCAAGATATCTGCTTAATATGTAATATCTATACGCATCTGTGTTATGCTTTAGTAGTGCATGTTATTACCTGGCTACATCAACATAATTCTCTACTAATTAACGTCAGAAGTATTGAATGCTACCGCCGGTGAATTGCAACATGTGGCTGCTATGAATAGCATATTTGTAAACAATGCGCTGACTGTCCATTTCAAAATATAATGGTTATCTGATTCGCACGTATTGTGCCACACAATAATTCCCCTCTATCATCGTTACGATGTCACCTTCAATAATAACACCAGTGTGTTGATTGGAATAGCTGTAATAGTGATATGCTTGCGTATAACCTCATGTGGTAAAATTGAATAAGACAAATCCAATTTAATGTGGACGAAAACGTCCCCCTCCCCAGCAATATTATTCGCTCCAATAAGTAACTAATACGACTTCGGTTTTCATTAACCTCAATGAACAACCATCGACGTCTATGTGACCTTCTCTTTGCAACTGGAATAGATTCTGGTAAATAACTACCAGTTGCAATCCACTACTACTGCTTCTAGCCATTCGGTTGATTAGGTGCACAACCAATGTATTCCCGGGGGCAATGGTGTAAAATAACAGTGGTTATTGGATTAATTTGGACTTTTTTCAGAAAAACTTCTATTACGGTGTTTCTGCTGAATATATTAGCCAACATGATGGATACAGAAGTCAAAGAGAGGGAATCAAAGAAATCAACAGCAGCCAACATATACTGTCAGGCTTGTCAATTGTCCCGAATAATACCACCATTAATTGTAAGCTTTTGCATTGTAGTAAATAAAATGGTTTTATTAAAATGTTTAATCATTCGCGTGGGATTGGGAAATGGGAATAAACATTTCTTAAATAAAATTTAATTTTGCACGTTATGATTGCATGCTATTTGCTAAGCAAGACACTGTTTTCGTCAACACAATCAACTTACGAAAAAGTTGAGACATGCAATGGGCGTACCATTGGATGCCATGTTGGTCACCGTTATGCTGGCGCACTG
>CM067345.1:2989030-3071530 GCA_034190875.2 Urechis unicinctus
TACGTAGTATATTTTGCTCCCCTACCCCATGAATCGACTTCTGCACTGTTTCATCACATTGGATCTCTGGTATTCAGCTATTTCATTGCCACTTACAAAAATAACACTTATCACAAATGTGATTGCCTCGAGTGCATCGCTTCATGTACTTAATGAGGAACGGTTCAAAGTTAATCGGATGTATTATCGGTCCAGGTTGCCAGTACGTATCTGTCCAGTGACACAGACATTTGGTGTTTAGATCATGTAATGGCTAGGTAAACAAATGTGAGGTGTGCGTGCCACTGTCGCATTCTAATACCTTCAAGGACCGTGTTCACTGTACGAAACCTGTATCAGGCAGGGTCCAAAGATGACATATTGCACAGATAATGTAAGGTAATTAGTACGGTGAAGGACAAAGCTCTGTCATATATTACATGTTTCCTTGTGCAGTCATTATGTCTTTATAAAGGCTTCCATCTGAAGGCAATGCGGGTCATGTCAGGCCCGAAAATGACCTAGTTGTGGTTTTCGTGGATTAACCACTTGTAGTAGGATGCTGACAAATTGAATATATTATATAATCCAGGGTACTGTTATGTTGCTATATAACCACTGCGATGTCTAAGGTTCTAGTTACTGGAAGAGTATATTAATCGATTTTCAATAGCCATCAACGTAGGATACAAATGACTGTGAACTGGCGTCCAGTCACCAAAAAGGACTTGACATACAACTGTTCATTCATGGTATAGCAATTAAGTGAATGAAAATCAGCAGTAATGTAGATTGTATGCAGATCACAAGAGGATTGCAATATTAATTTACAATGTGACAATTTGCTATTTCACTGGCTAGTAAGTTATGCATATAAACTATGATAAGTCATGCCAACCCCTCATTGGGTCTATTCTAGATATCGCCCTGCCGTGTGTGAAGTGAAATAACTTTATTCACTTCGTTACTTGCACCAATCAGTGGTCTTTGGTGTAATGAAAAACATATAGCATTACTTGACTGACGATTATGTGTTTGGGTGAAATATTTGTGAGTGTCTTCAGTTACATGGAGGGGCATTGCTGTTATGATCATCAGCGCTGCAACTAAAGAAGTCATTTGTCCCGCAGCTTCGCTTATGCGCAGCGTATAAGTGTATGATTTAGGCATTAGACATTCTGCTGTTATCCAAATGTAGGAAAGTGCTATTTGTCGAACGATACGAAATAGCTTTCAAAGGGTTCGTCCACTCTGCTCTGTGTGACATGCACAGTCAGCACTAATTATTGAGTATGTGGCGCGACTCAAGAAAATTAGATGCTAAAATAGTATATATATATGTATATATGTATAAATATATATATATATATATATATATATATATATATATATATATATATATATATATATATATATATATATATATATATATATATATATATATATATATATATATATATATATATATATATATATATATATTAGGAAGGAAATATCATATATATATTGAGCTATATATATAATATCAATTGCGTTGTGCATTACAGTGAGCTGCTTGTATTACTGTGTTGTCCCAAAGGGAAACATCTGTCCTTTACCTTTTCAGCTACGGCACTTTTATTGCATTCGACTGTTGATACTTACTTACCTCTAAAAGCATGAACAGATAAATAGTTGATTGCTTTGTCGAAAAAAGCATTATTGATCATAATTATGAAGCCACCCAGTAATCCGTATGGCTTTCGCCGTTTCTGTTAACTTCTATATTGCAGCTCGATGAAATGTAGTAAAGAAAGTTATAAGCGGACATTCATGTTATAGCAATTGAATGCGGCTCTTGTTGGGGGAATATTTTTGCATGCTATCGACCAGAGACGACCGAATATGCAGTCTGTACACTATCCGCTATCTTATTTATGCATGTAATAAGCGCTGTCGACCATCTGAAAAAGTATCAGCCCATGTTGTGACAGTACCAGCAATGAATACATGCATTCTAATGTAGGTAACGATGTCGTTTTCGTGACAAAAATGCAGATGTTCTTCAGCGATATTTTGATTAATAAAATGCCAAGCAAGAAGATATATAGAACTAAAGATATGCAAAAGAAGTTACTACAATTGCAATGGAAGATAAATCAAGCAATTCTTATATTATTGTAAATTATATATTTTATGCGTTATATGTTGATCGCATATTTCACGTAACATTAGACAACAGTAAACCAAATCGAATGTTTTGCCACCTTTTGTGTTAGTGAGTTTGCAATGTGCATAACATTATCGCCTTGATGTTGTTTTCCTGTTGGCACTTCATCTGTCCGTTACAATCTATTGTCAGTTCAAAGAAAAATAATGCATCATTTATTGCTAAAGGGTATTTCTATTAAGTGGAACATGCCACATAGTCCATTATGTAATAGAAAAGACTCCCCTATTAATTCAAGTTTCATTTTAATCAAGCTAGGATGTCAACAACAACTATTTTGTTTGATCAAATGCGCCAAATGAGGCTGTATAATGCACAGCAAACGAAATGTCAAAGGATAGTTTGAGACAATTAGTTTTTGTTCCTTATTTCCCACGCCTACGTTCCAATATGCATGATGTTCAACATACGTAGTTAACGCATTATGAACAGTGTAACCGACATCATTACCCGCATACTTCAATAACGATGCAATGTCAATGCGCTTGTTAAGAGGATCTTATTCACATTGGTTTTGGTTAAAAACCAGTGAGTGAGGACAAGGTATATCAGACTTAACTCAGGTAAAATTGATAAAGAGAATTAAGTAATGCAAATGCAAGGTAATTTAGAGAGTTAAAGCAATGCATGGATAGATTTCGATAACTTAGCTATCGTATTCTTAATGAGGGTTAAACCTTATTCATATTCATACCGTTCGCAATAACTTCGATTACTGTCATATTCGTTCGTGTATTCGTTCCAAATTATGTGGAAGTCATTTGAACATCACCAATATCCGTCAAGGATATGGTGTCATTCGAAACGCATTATTCTACATAAATTTGACATAAGCTACGAGCCTAAATGAATCTTTTAACAAAGGAGATCTACCGAGCTCCGTCTCCAAACATCAAACGTTACCAAGCTCTCGACATATGTTTATATAAACATTAATCTGTATTTTTCAGCCATTAGTCTCTTTGCATATCTCATCAAATATTAATATACAATATATGTGGGAAGGACACTTTGCGACGATGTAATTCAGGTACTCCTGTCCTTCATTGTAAACCCAGCATCTGCATGGCACAGGCCAGGTACACTCAGGTCCCCCGACTGTGTACCCATGGTTAAGGCAAATGATCTCAACATGGCTAACTACCAATGTGCATTTCATCTGGCATTCAAATATTATTGTACAAACATGAAACAAGCTATAATCGAAAACTTCACACATAAAGGGTCGTGTGTGAGCTGGAGAAAGTCCATTTGTAGGGCAGGTAAGTTAGGGTCTGCACATATGGCAGGATAGTAGGTCTGTGTAAGTTATGACAAATGGGACAAACGGGATGGAATATTAATCAAACATATTAAAATTCAGAATGAGGTTAAAAATAGTCAGACAGTACGAGACAAAGCAAGTTCTATTGGCGAGAAGGAAATGAGAACAGGTGTATGTATGTATGTATGTGTATGTATGTATGTATGTGTATGTATGTATGTATGTATGTATGTGGTGTATGTATGTATGTATGTATGTATGTATGTATGTGTATGTATGTATGTATGTATGTATGTATGTATGTATGTATGTATGTATGTATGTATGTATGTATGTATATGTATATGTATGTATGTATGTATGTATGTATGTATGTATGTATGTATGTATGTATGTATGTATGTATGTATGTATGTATGTATGTGTATGTATGTATGTATGTCTGTATGTATGTATGTATGTATGTATGTATGTATGTATGTATGTATGTATGTATGTATGTATGTATGTATGTATGTATGTCTGTATGTATGTATGTATGTATGTATGTATGTATGTATGTATGTATGTATGTATGTATGTATGTATGTATGTATGTATGTATGTGTATGTATGTATGTATGTATGTATGTATGTATGTATGTATGTGCATGTGCATGTATGTATGTATGTATGTATGTATGTATGTATGTATGTATGTATGTATGTATGTGTATGTATGTATGTATGTATGTATGTATGTGTATGTATGTATGTATATGTATGTATGTATGTATGTATGTATGTATGTATGTATGTATGTATCTTATGTATGTATGTATGTATGTCTGTATGTATGTATGTATGTATGTATGTATGTATGTATGTATGTATAGTATGTATGTATGTATGTATGTATGTATGTATGTATGTATGTATGTATGTATGTATGTATGTATGTATGTATGTATTTTATTATTACCTACTATGACTTAAATTATTGGCTGTCTCGCTGTCATCTTGCATATTCCCCCAGCATTCCCGGAAACCTAGCAGGATACTTAACGATAACCATTTGAACCTCTCCCACTAGCCGAGTGACCTTGAGGTAGTACAGACAACTTAGATTAAATAGCTATCAGAGGATTAACAGGATCAAAGCATACTGATAGTCACCTACCACTGTGTTACATCGACAAAACCATGTATCTATTTAATTGACCGATTGCAACCATCAATAGTGATTTCCTGTGCCTCTCAAGAAGGTAAAAGCATCTTGATCGGATCACAGGAATCGTCTTACAAAATATCAAATAAGATAATACACCCTCCTCTACTATTTAATTGACCTTATTCGAGTGGGCATACAAAATGATACATTATGTAATGAAATGACAATCCACTATATGTGTATATATACAAGCTGACTTTTACCTTTGGCTTGAGAGCACAGGAAATGATGAACAGTTGCTGCTCAGCTTATGCAATAAGATTGAAATCAACATATGGCGTACAGCAAGTATTGCTTGTTAATTAGATAACACCCGACATGGCGATGTTTGCCAAATTGGTCAGGGAAGGTTTCGGAAGCAGTCACGTCGATAAAATCTATGTAGAAATCGAGTAGAAATTCCCTGACCAATTTGACAAACATCGCCAAGCAACGCCAACTTGAACATGCGCGAAGTCGAGATTAAGATTCTGCGTAGGCGAAAGATTCAATTGAATCTGATACTATCGTCCAAATGTCGGATTAACTTATACTTCACCCAAAAAGCACACAAAAAAAGACTTTCGTATTTGTACTCCACCATAATGGATCAGAAGCAGTGAAGCAATTTTCATTATCATTTGATATCATATTGTTCGAACATGATTGATGCATCAACCATTCCTGGCCCGGCGAGTGTTAGATAACAATCGAGCAGCAGATGATAAAATAATGCAAGATGATCAACAATGATTGAATATTGACCCTGGTCTGTGTTTTTTTCTGCTACACAGTCTGATATATTGCGCCCAAGAGAACAAGCACCTATTGTGAAGCTGTGCTGATGGCTCAAATAACATACACCCACGAGTTGTTTTATTGGCTTGTCAATCTTGCTTAGAGAGAAGTTTTTATTTGCTAGTGTTCTCGCATTTTCCACCAGTCGCCGATCAATTCATGCCTCATCCACGTGAATTGCTTTGTTAAACATCCTAACAAGTTCGCCTTTTTTGCTGCTATATTGGGGCGAATAACCTTCAATCGCATCGAAAAATTAAAACAGCCATACCTTTATCATTAAAAAAATGACATAAATACAAATATTTTGACAAGCATACAAAGGAATCGTATATTGTAGACTCAAATAATAAGCACGCTTCTTTACGGAATCCCATGCGTCATCATAAATTCAATAAGAGAACCGCATAAGAACAATTATACTTCCCCTGACAGAGCCGTGAAATATAACAAAGGTGAATGCGACTGAGTACAAGTACAAAGCAACAGTATGGGTATGATTTAGACATTTAGCTTTTACGTAGTTCCGTTTGTTAGTAGGCTGTAACGGCGGTATCAACTCCTGGGGGGTAATGCATATGACGGAATAGTCCGCCGGGGTGACTACGGATTATGATTGATTGCAGCGTTGTCAAAAACATTTATCGACTGGCGTCTCCTCTACAGATCCGTTTTTAGTTCAGCTAAGCAGGTTGATATTTCATTCGGTTTATAGTTTAGTTGGATACCTATGATAAATGAATGGATTTAACGTTTTTCAAGCCTAACAAATGAGCAACCAAATAGGATCTGGCGACAGTCAAGGTTATTCAATTACACTGATTAATGGAGGACACGATTACTCTGACTACGATTTGGAGTATTTGTCGACATCAGATACGTATTTGCAATGCTCAGGCAATAGTAGAGTGTTGCAATAATTATGAGTTATACTAAGGGTCCGTTATAGACAAGTGCTATTTTATCGCATGTGTCCGCGTGCCCAGGTTTAAATGTTCTAGGGATAAAATGTGTAGTGCTCAACTGCTGCATGTTATGCAGGCGTATTAGGACATATTGCTGATCTTTCATCTCTGCTACTCATTATGTGAAGGGTAATCAACCAAAAACTCCAAATCGCCGAAATCCTACCATTGCCGTTCTGGCGGGAATAAAACCTACTTTTAAAATGCAAGTTTCTCCAATTTGATCTTATCCACATTGTTGATTTCAGACCTTACTTAAACGCCGGTGATTAGCTATCAACAAACATAACCTGTAGCTGGAAGCTCCGCTCAAATGTTCTAACAGCTCGGCAACACATCTTTTAACAAAATCATCCGGGATGAGTCGCCACTTTGTTAAACAGCTCTCTTTGAACTCAGAATTAAACCAGGCATTGAATATTGTAGGAGCTTAATAGGGAAAAAATCGAGACGAAAAAGCATTAGTTAATGCCCCAATCGGAACAATAATGCCGCCCAAAAATTTCATTCATATTCCTATTAGACTGTCGCAATAATTAGACAGGACACCCACAACCATTTATGCTACACTAGGTCAGTGAGTTCTGTGGGTTAATGAGGATAGAACCGAGCTCAGTTGTAGCCTTCTGGTATAATGATTAGAAAGCTAGCCAAGGACTTGTTCACATGTCGTCAAGGGTATATTGAGAGTTCACTAGTTCCAGCAATAGAACTATGCAAATATCTTCTGTAGTTGATTGTCGATAGAGAAGCATATCCAACACACGCACCAGGACAGTAATCAGTCTCGAAGTGTATTACAGCGTGTGCATTATTTATTGTTAAACAGCGATAGACGAATGACTTGAAAGGTAGAGGTGATGAGGGCAACAGATGATAGATACGAGAGTGTACATATATGCATGTGAAAAGACGAGATGATTTACTACTCAAGATGAACATTTGCAAAGGAAGGAAAATATTAATATTAGTTTTTACCCAAAGTTTCAACAATAGTTGCCTGTACTCTAAACAATGACTTGATCTGTCTAACCGTCCTAGCGCAGATTGCGTCATAAGGTTCATTTATGCAACAAACATTAGCAGTTGATATGTTGAGAAGAAAAGCCCCCATGCAATAAGGAATCATTTGATTAGTGTAGGGAATTTAGAGGAGTTGACTAGCGCAATCGGTTTGTTTAGTTCATTGTACTATTTGACGGTGAGAGATTTTCCGTCATATGTTCTGTGGCAAGTCAAGTGCATTGCCAATCAACAAACATTGTTCGGCTATAGATTAATCAACTCTAGCGTGTAATATTAAGTAAAAACAAATTATAACTGCATCTGCCCATAATAAGGTAGCGAAATTCGATGTTGGATTCATTACTACTGTCTATGTTTTGTTATTCGTTTTCAGATAATATGCAAGTGAATTCACCGCGATTCGGGCCTAGGCAGGTCTCGCAGTTTATTTGATCGCAGATGAGGTGGCGCCCATTGCTATTTGGAAAGCCCAGGACGCATGGCTGTACATTTGCCCAGCATCAAATCGATGGTATTTCTACATGACACAACTTCATCAACAACGCTTTCCTGTCTCTCCTACTTGGGTGTAATGCACACAGTTTGGCATAAACCATGCATACACCACGATATTAACCGAGTGTATAGTGGTGCATGATTGGCAGTGAATGGTAGAACCATAACTCGTTTAATTCTCTATCACTTCTTCATTGACGGTCCTACATCTAGAAGATATTGGATGGTTTAATCAACGACGATTAATTCCTGACCAGGCGGTGGTGCGTGGCAGATTAATATTCCCAGATGTTCCTGGTTTTGTTCACTGTGATCTTACCGTGCTTGGAATGTAATCGGTTATGGAGGGTCAGCTGGCATTTTCCTCACGTGAATCGCCAATCGGAAATCAATCATCTTTGCTATTCCCATCAATACAGAAACTAGAAAGAAAAATTTAACCGTTGTGAAACGAAATAGAATAAAACTAGCAAACCTTATTGGTGCTTCTGAATATTGCAAATGTTCTAATTTCTAGGGATAAGAATCTTCAAGCAATAGTGCAGGGATTAGGCCGTTTACACTCATATCAAACCTAACATATATGTAATGATACTAACGTGCATTGCATCATGATATAAATAGTTAATCGACTATCTATAATTTTGAGTATGATGTGTTTGACCACAGGAAGCCAATGTTGGATCCGCATTTCCCCGGGCTTTCCTTTTGCATCAGGGCGGGCTGCACTATTTTGCGAGTGTTGCAGTTATGCTTTGAGGTACGAATGGGATCCATGCAGCAGCGAATTGCAATAATCAAGTCGAGATGATATAAAAGTGTGGACAAGGATTTCAGTTGTGGTTTGGTTTAAGTACTTTCTTATGCTGCCTAATATTCTAATCTGATGAAAGAGAGATTGAGATGGTCTCATAACATGTGGTATTCCCTTATACTGTGATTCCATCTGAATACCGAGGTTTCTGGTTATTTCTGTTCATATCGCACATAATAACTAGACAAAACGATGGCTGGTATTTGTACCAAAATGCGATAAATAGAATCTCGGTTTTATTTTCATTCAGTTTTAGAAAGGCGTGCCTACCATGATCTGATCTGTCGGACGCAATTGCTAATTTGGCCTGTGCATCATGCATATTGGAGTGAATATAAGAAAAAGCTGAGTATCATCAGCATATTGGTGGTATTGCAGTCCATTATGATTTATCAAATTGCTAAGTGGTGATGTGCAGGCTGTAAGTAGTATTGCCCCTAGGACTGATCCTTGTGGCACACCACATGCTAGTTCGCGCGTTTCGGAGTAGATGCCTTCATCACTGGCACTTTGCAAGAGACCGATATTTTCTGAAAGGCGCCGTAGCAGGATTCCTTGAACGACAGTATCAAATGCAGCGCTAAGGGATATATATATATATATATATATATATATATATATATATATATATATATATATATATATATATATATATATATATATATATATATACTATATATATATCAATACTAGCAAAATGCACGTAAATGCACGTAAAAGCATTTAGTTTTACAATGTCCCGTATCGTAAGCAAAAGGTCAATGTGTATTGTCATCCTAATAATCATATCAGCTCTAAATTTACTGTAGATTTGTGTTTGATTCAGCTATCAGAAAAATGATTTACTACCGATGCACATAATGGAACTACATTGGAATCAAATACCCCTAGAATATTGAATTTGACTTCTATGCAAGTACGATACCATTGTATGGATATACATAGATTTGAAGGGAACCTGGAGAACCTGGATACCGAGGTGTAGGCGATGTTAGCAATTTCTACTAATCCAGGGACGATTAATTTTATCCAGACAATTAACTGGCATTAGGAGTTCGTAATTGGGTAGAAACCATCCCATTCAAAGTTCATCTGCAGAATGTGGCCAGGATTAAGCAGATTAGTTTGCATCATACTTTCACAACAAGGTATTATCCATCCGTGGAGATACTGGTCTGGAGGATTTTTTTGTCTGCTCCTCAGCAAATTGATTTTTCACGGAAAGTCCGAAATTTGTCATGTTGTTCAATTTTAGGTAAGAGGTAGTTTCATTCTCCTGAAATACAACTCGTTTTCTAGAATTGGCTAATTGCATTTTTTTAGTTGAGCGTAGTTTTTACATCTGTCAAGAATATACCAGTGTTTCTTTGAAATGATTAAAATCGCTCTTAAGCTGGAAAACGATTGTTTATTTCTGAATGTAGGGGTACGGATTCCGAATATAAATTACACAACTCTGGTATGGAGTAACTCAGGTAATGTCCAGAGGCCACTGCTGAGCTGGAATTCCAAACTACTATGTGCCGCACGGAGGTAGCCTTCCAATGTGTTAACTTTATCGATGCCCGAATACTGAGGGTCTTTAAGCTCTGTGGAACGAGGTATTTATACAAGTGCCTTTAGTTTTAATTGAAGATTGAACGGGCTGAGGTTAATTGTTAGGGGAATTGACTTGTGCGGAATGTTTGCTTCAAAGGGCTCTTCTTGCTACATCGAGACTATTCGATTTGGAAACTGACCCGTTCGGAACATTTCCTTGATATCAAGGTTTGGTACTCTAGAGGCGGGGGATTATGACTCCACACTGGTTGACGACGGTTATTACGATTAATACATGAAATAGTATTGACAAGGACGATCCCAATTGCATCGTTGGAAGGAATCTAATAAGATTTTTCAAAGCACGACCACCGTAAGGTGAGTGAGGACAAGGGCAGAAATACTGTTCGGTCCTTAAGCTCGATATCAGGAAGCTGTGGTCGACTTGTGTGAATATTGTGTGTTCTTGTCTCCCGTGTATCAGCGTGAAAGGGAAGTATGTGATTTGTCTTCAATGGATTAGAGCAATATGAATTGGGTGATCAATGTAATAAGAAAACTCACCATACATGATAAATTCCAAAACAGCTAACTTTCCTGAATCATAAGACAAGCCCGGTTGCTTTTGCTTTCATTCTCTCGGGCAGTATTTATTTTGAAAGAGGCCGAATTTGAGTGTGACGCAAAGCAGATTGGCTGAGCAAAACTCGTCAGTCTGGTCTGTTTCTTACAATGTCATGCGGCTTCATCGATATAAAGCAGTGATTTATAATCAATTAATAAGATGTTTCTACATTTGTTAATGCTTTGCTATTGGTAACTTTGTATCGTGATCATACCACAAAGTATCAAAAAGTAGTCTTGACACTTCTAGTTGTTCAGCAAAATAATTCCTGTTTCAATCCAAACGTAGACTTGACAATGCTAGGGAGTCAAGATGAGCTGTTTTACCAAACAGGCAATTGTTACAGTTGCTGTCTGAAATAACATTAAGTGTTCAAAGCTGGACGTAAAATTATGTCAGTGATAATTGACGTTTAGTGTGACAGCACCCCATAAATGTCAATGCTCTGTTATTATTGTGGAAGCAGCTATAAAGCAAGCTCTATAAAGCCTATTAGCTTTGTTCGATGAAGCAACACTTACAGGGATCTGTGCATCAGTAGTATTTGAGACCACGAGGAAAGTGTTCCATCCTTGCGCTCAAAACTGGTCACAACAAAATGATTTACACCTAAAGCTTGGTTAGGAAGATATCACCTTCAATGCAGATGTAATAGCAACCGCAAAATAACAAGCATCTTGCTGCAGGAATTTGTAAATAGATCAATAGATGTATCCGCATGGTTGCAATCGTTTATTACATGACTGATCTATATTTGTGGGGGCTTCTAAAATGCTTCCAAGGCCCGCTTATGTTACTTTTATTCGATCCATATATCAAACACCTAATTGGGCAGGCGTTCGACGAAAAGTATATTATCACGTCCAGTATATTAAGTCCAAGACCTTCAATATGCTATTTCAAGATGGCAACTTAGCAGTGTGCGTGTACACTCTTAGGTAGGTTATTCACGTTGAGTATCGCAAGCAGCTCAAAACGAATGATAAAGAGAGTTCCAGGCAGCATGTAATAAGACTCACCATCTACGACAGAAAGAGGCCCATTTTCCCGTTCAACCAGTTATATTTAATTAATCAAAAACGCATCAAATGCTGCACAGACATGTTATCACGATTTGTTAGTTGATACAATATAAGCTGGTGAGAGTTAATTATTCTCATCCCCTAATGCTACACAGCTACTTTGTGCGAGTTGAGCGGTCAGATAAATTCAAGCGGACGTTCATGTCATAATGAATAAAACATCTCATAAAATTACTAAGCAATTATCTTACATGTCGTAGACAATAAAAGCGCAGGTCTTACACTATATATATATATATATATATATATATATATATATATATATATATATATATATATATATATATATATATATATATATATATATATATATATATATATATATATATATATATATACACACATATATATATATATACATATATATGTATATATATATGTATATATATAGATACATATATATATTTCATATATATATATTATATATATATACATATTTATATATAAACATAAATATATATATATATATATATATATATATGTATATATATACATATATATATATTTTGTATATATATATATGCATATATATATATATATATATATATATATATATATATATATATATATATATATATATATATATATATATATATATATATATATATATTTATATTCAATTTGTTAGTTCACTGCTGACAGGAGTGGCTATAGTAGTTATCGCCAGGAGCGTTTTGCTAGGTTACCGGGTATAATGACAAAATGAGCCACATAACAATGATTCAACCAACATTCCATTATGGTTACAAGCGTTCTATGTTGGATATAAACTGCTAACAAGATAAATGATTGGACTCCTACAGCTCCAGTCCATTCTGAATTCAGTAATACATTTTTAGCTCTTGCAGTAGTGACCCTCTAGATTTGACAGCCTCTGTAATCTGTCTCACTGACATTCGTGTTAACAAGGCGAAGGCGATTTGATCACGCCATTATTTGTACCTTGGTAGCGTCACCATTGTTATGCTCCCCGAAGCGTAATTTTCAAACTATGTGTTTTGGGGTGTCGGTTGTATTATTATACCGTGTAGACAGATGATAATCATTGGGATCCATCCACAAATTATCTGGTATCCATCATACTATACTTATGACTGCCGATCAGACGTTATTTCTTCCTCGTTGTAACAAATGTTTTGAGCTCGCGATGTTCATACATATATACATGCATCCATACATACATCCATACATACATACATCCATACATATATACATACATTTATATATACAAGCATGCATACATACATATATTCATACAAACAGGAAAACATACATCCATACATATATACCATACAAACATACATACATGCATACATGAATACATACATACACACATAGTGATTTTATGGGATGTTTCATTCTGTTTTATTCAAAGAAGCAGGGTAGCATTAGGGGATGTGAATAATTAACTCTCATCAGCTTATATTTTATCAACAAACAAATCATGATAACAATTGCAGCATGTGATGCGTCTTTGATTTTAAAACAAAGTCATTAATTAAATATAACTGGTCGAACGGGAAAAATGAGCCTCTTTCTGCCGTAGATGGTGAGTCTCAGTATATGCAACCTGGTGAACTCTTTATCAATCGTCTTGAGCTGTCTGCGATTCTCAACGTTAATAACTAACCGCACACTGCTAAGTGGTCGTCTTGAAATAGCATATTGAAGGTCTTGGACGATATAGATTTCGTTTCATAATATACTGGGGCGTGATAATATACTTTTCGTCGGATGCCCGTACAATTAGGTGTTTGATAAATGGATCGAATAAAAGTCACTAAACGGGCCTGCAGGCATTTTTGAAACTCCCACAAATATTGCTCAGTGATGTAATAAACGTTTGGAACCATGCGGATACATCTGTTGAACTATTTTAACAAATTCATGCAGCAAATTGCTAGCTATTTTGCGGTTTCTATTACATCAATCTGCATTGAAGGTGATATCTACCCAACAAAGCATTAGGTGTAAATCATTCTGTTGTGATCTGTGGTGAGCGCAGGGATGGAACACATTCCTCGTGGTCTCAAATACTACTGATGCACAGATCCCTATAAGTGTTGCTTCATCGAACAAAGCTAATAGGCTTTATAGAGCTTGCTTTATAGCTGCTTCCACAATAATAACAGAGCATTGACATTTATGGGGTGCTGTCACACTAAACGTCAATTATCACTGACATAATTTTACGTCCAGCTTTTAATACTTAATGTTATTTCAGACAGCAACTGTAACATTTGCCTGTTTGGTAAAACAGCTCATCTTGACTTCCTAGCATGGTCAAGTCTACTTTGGGATCGAAACAATAATATTTTTCTGAACAACTAGAAGTGTCTATGGATCGTAATAGGACTGATTTTGCTGAAGCACTAGAACTCACTGCTTCCTGGTACTACACTTTGATACTTTGTGGTATGATCACGATATAAAGTTACCAATAGCAAAGCATTAACAAGTGTAGAAACAGCTTGTTAATTGAATATAAATCACTGCTTTATATCGATGAAGCCGCATGACATTGTAAGAAACAGACCAGACTGATGAGTTTTGCTCAGCCATTCTGCTTTGCGTCACACACAAATTCGACTTGTTCTTTAAAAAAACTAATGCCCGATAGAATGAAAGCAAAAGCAAAAACTATCGGGCTTGTCATAAGCAGTCATGAAAGTTAGCTGCTTTAGGAATTTATCATATATGGTGAATTTTCTTATTACATTGATCACCCAATTCATATTGCTGTAATCAATTGAAGATAAATCACATACTTTCCTTTTACGCTGATACATGGGAGACAAGAACATGAAATATTCACACAAGCCGACCACTTGTATCACAGCTTCCTGATATAAAGCATAAGGACCGAAACGTATTATTGCACCAAACGGTGGTCGTACTTTGAGAAATCTATTGACGCAGATCTCGTGGCTTACGTGGCAATGTCTAAAGCGACAGTGTTTCATTTTACGGGAAAATAGGACAATTACAGAGCTGGCAAAATCCATACACAATTCACGCTGAGGGGCATTTAAATCCTAGATACACACCTAGCGTGGTAGTTAAATGGGTGAATCGTTTTATGACAGAACAGATACCCACGCTCTACCTGCTGCAATTATGTGCCTGAACAGTGGCGGGACGAAGAACTGAGACTCGAGGCTACATCCTCGGTTGTACAGACATGCATTGTCCCGTGAATGTCAATATTATTACATTCCTTCCAACGATGCAATTGAGACCGTCCTTATCATTAATATTTTATGTATTAGCTGTAATTAGAGTCTTCAGCCAGCGTGGAGTCATAATCCCCCATCTATTGAGTACCAAACCTTGATATTTGAAAGAACGGGCTTGTTTCCAAATCAAATAGTCCCGATATAGCAAGTAGAGCTCTTTGAAGCAAACATTCCGCACCAGCCTATTCCCATAACAATTAACATCAGCCCAGTTGATCTTCAATTACAGCTAAAGATAATTATACCTCCACGCTTGCTGACGACGTCACACTTGTATAACCACCTCTGTCCCCAGAGCTTAACGACAATCAGTATTCAGCAGGTACCTCTGGACATCACCTGAGTTACTCCATACCAGAGTTGTATAATTTATATTCGGAATCCGTACCTCTACATTCAGATATAAACAATCGTTTTCCAGCTTAAGAGCGATTTGAATAATTTCACAGAAACACTGGCAAGTTCTAGGCAGGTGTAAGAATGGGTTTTACGTTAAAAACTACGCTCAACTAAAAGAAATGCAATTTGCCAATTCTAGAAAACGAGCTATATTTCAGGAGATTGAAATTACCTCTTACCTTAAATTGCACTACTTGACTTTCCGTGAAAGCTCAATTAGCTGGGGAGGAGACACAAAGTTTAACTCCTCCAGACCTGTATCACTGTGGGTGAATAATACCTTATTGTGAAAGTATGATGCAAACTAATCTGGTTAATCCTGGCCACATTCTGCAGATGAACATTAAATGGGATGGTTTTTACCCAATAGCGAACTCCTAATGCCAGATAATTGTCTGGATAAAATCAATCGTTCCTGTTTTAGTGGAAATTGCTAACATCGCCTACACCTCGGTATCCAGGTTCTCCAGGTTCCCTTAAAATCTATGTATAACCGTACAATGTTATCCCACTTGGTGAACTTTCGCTAACCGACGATAGCTACGTCTGTTGTGATTCCGTATCGTATTTTGATTAGCGGGAAATTCCTCGGCATTGTCAGTTGTCTCTTGTAAGCAGGGTATCTTAGCTTATCATTCGTACCTACACATTTGTTCACGCCAGTTTAAGCAATGTTGGTACTTTATCTACTATTGTGCACCATGTTATACGGCTTTGAGGTCAACAGGGCAGTAAATAGTGATATTGTAGGATATACAAGACATTTAAAGGCCTATCACTGGTTAGGAAATAATAATGCGTTTTCTCGCATAATTATGGTTGAAGCATCTCACATCAATTGAATTATTTTAGCTCAGTCTTCCATAGCATTACCGATATTATGGACTTTCCAGCTTCAAAAGCGTGTTTCGATGATGCATTGGATCGATGCATGAATCTCATACCTGCATGCAGCGGATGGCACTAGACGTCTAGGGCCGTATCCATAAAGAATCTTAACTTGAGTTGTCTAAATTGAGTCGGCGAATTTCGTTAAGTCCGCGAACTCAGGCATGTACTCAAAACAAATTGTCATTGCTCAGCTGAGACCGCCAGCTCAGGGCTAGCAAACAGCTAAAAAAGAATTGTGTTCATAAGACCGAAAATTTACAAAAATTGCGAAGAACATTCGTTTTAGACAAAGAATCGAGATAACTGATAAGTCTGTATTTTTTCTATACTTTGTATAATATATATATATATATATATATATATATATATATATATATATATATATATATATATATATATATGTATATATTATATATATATATATATAGCAGATAAATATATATATATATATATATATATATATATATTTTATATATATATAGAGATCTATATCTATATATGAATATATATCTAGATTTTCTCCTTTCTATATCTCTATAGAGGTATATAGGCAGATATATATATATTTTAAGGGATATATATAAATATCTGTCTCTAGAGGGATCTATAGAGAGATCTCTCTCCCTCTCTCTCTATCTCTTCCTCATTTAAAGAGAGAGGATAGAGAGGGGGATGAGATATCTCTCTCTCTCCCTCTCTCTCTATTTAATTTTATCTCTCTCTCCCTCTTTTATCCCCATGTCTCTCTCTTTCTATCTCTCTCTCTCTATCTATCTATATCTATATATATATATCTCTATATCTCTCTATATCTCTAATATATATATATATATATATATATATATATATATATATATATATATATATATACGGACGTAGAAGATATATGGAGAGTAGAAGCTAGTGACGTTTGAAGTATTAAAGATAATTGACCAGCCAGTCGCTATTAAAATTGTGATCGAACAGTTGGTAATAAAGAATCTTGATTATTCGCATTAATTAGTAAAAAACATGGCTGTATTGGTTCTTAAATTACCTGTTTTTTTCGTTCTAAGCGCCGCTGTGTGAGGACTACGGTGATCCTATATTAATCCTAAACTGCGTTGGTTAGCTCCATTGTTTGCTATTTTGGGCCTTAGAGAACAATAACCCATTGTACGTCTGGTCTGATTGCTCAATACAATATGCTATCCCACGCGTTGCTTCAGAAGCTCTCAAGATTGATATCCTCTCCAGCTGCATATTAATTTGACTTGTGTGATCGATAATAGCCGACGGGGAATCAAATCTTAAGAGTGTCATTGAATGGATTAAGTGACAATAATGAGTGTTGTGGTTTATACTGGTTATTGCGAACACTAGACACTGTTTCTTCCATGTGTGTTTGTGATCATGTCAAGAACCTTGAATGTGCGTGTATTAAAACATATCCATGACACCGCCAACTTCAAATAACTGCTTCGCTTGCTCCAGTAGTATAAATATGCAAATATCTGCTCTAAATGATGAGTCTCATCCATTGCGCAAGTGTATCCAAGACTTATTCACAAGCAGCTGGACAGAAAATAGTCACGAGGTGCTGATGGCAGTGATTAAGCCGCCTATGTATTATGTATTGTTTTATAAGATGATTCGCAAATTGCTTGTAAAGCAAGCAAGATTAGTATAGAGTTTGCGTATCAGGTATTTATAATTTAAGAAACCTCTCAATATATTTCATATGAAAATGCGTTCATTAGTCTCAACGATGACTTTTTGGAACACATATTTACAACAAATAATAATGATGCCTGTGTCGTGGATATATCATCAATAAGTATGCGCGATTAATAATGCAATACAGATCTTCTAAAACAAATTCCAAGAGATGGATGAAAATATGACAAAGACAAACTAACAATGTATGACAATTCACAATCTGCATATATGCTTTCATAGTAAGATACTTATATAGAGGTCCGATACTGAGTGGCACAACGAACGAAGTTTTTCATACAAAAGGACTGAATGCTAGGCATAGGTTTAAGCTGATGTATACAAATTATATATTAATTGCTTGTTGAAGAACACAAGTTCTCCATGTAGCGAAAACTCGAAAACTCGTTCTGTATATTGTATAATCCTCTTGAAGGCTGAATATGGCCCAAGCCATTATTACAGAAAAAGCATAATGCAGGTCTTAAAGAACCTCGAGACAACAGTCTTTATCTAATGACCCAAGGGTTCCGGGTATACAAGGCAATACCCGGACAGACGTCCGTGTCGTCCACCCGCTTGGCGCTCGTCCGTGGCTGATCTCCCTCACATTTACTCGCTAGGTGCCGCACCACCCTTCTTGTAGATAAGTGTACTTCTGCCTTCACTGAGTCAATCTAGTACTGGTAAGTCACCCGAAAAAAATCTGTGACGATGGCTTTGAGGGCTTTGTTTGCTCCTCGGATCCTCTCCCGCCAGAAGTTGCGAACCCCGTCGGGTTGAACAACCTTCCCAACACTTCGTCAGTTAGTAGCTCGGAGACTTCCGGACGCCACCAATAACAGGCTTTGTCCATCTGTTCCTCGAGCCACTCTTTAACCTCTTCCGTCTTGTCATTAGCCTCTTCGACAATACCACCCCAGACTACCCGAAGGTATCCCCTAGGGTGTCACAGGCGGGTCCTCCAGGACCTTCAATATCTTATCTGCGGTTGATGATTCTGCGTCTTTCTTGGAGGTCGGCCTGTTTCTTTTCATATGCTCTAGCTTTCAACTTAGAGGTCAATTCTTCTCTCAGTCACATTAGGCTGTTGCTAGACTTTCCTTTGGCCAGTTGCCCTAGTTGGCCTAGAATCCATCTTTTCTTGGGCGTTCACGCTTTTCCGATTATATGCCGCCGCAGTGCCTGGTCGACCTAGCCGATCTTCCTTCGGGTATCCGCTATTACCGTTTAGTAACCTTTGTTGACTGGGCGGGGTCTGTCACACATTCATTTGCCATATCCCACTAGATGACCTTGTGCAAATGAGCCGCCGTGTAGGTGGCTGCACTGAGCTCCTCTGGTGTCTGGTGTCGATGCCTTTCGAGTATTTGCAAAACAGCTTTCTATGAGGTGTCTACCGGAGCGTTTTCCTATACTTTCAAGAACATTTCCAAGAGAGATCAGCTCATTGATGAACGCCATTTGTCAGCTTTTTAGACCCGTCCGGCCACCACCAATTTTCCTTTTAGCCTCGTGGTTGGGCCCCTAAGACCGTTTTGCCGTCCCAATGAAGGGTAGGCTTACATTTGCCAAGTTCAATTTCCAGGGTATCGAACGGTATGTAAAAACAATTCAGACTTCAGACCTTTCGAAGTAAAAGCGGGTAAAGGAAACTCCAGGGACACCAACCCTTCCACTCCCGGCGAACTTCTGCACAAGTGCACTCCGGACACCCTGGTTTCTGCCTGGGAGTGTATGCGCCACTGGAGATTATTTCGGTGAGAAAGTTTTAGTTTCGGTCGCCCAGCTGGCTGGGTTCAGAGATACTTACGTCGCACACCACGTGAAAGTACTCTCAACTACCCGCCTCCCTCTCAAGGGAAGATGGCCCTAGGGTGACAGGGTCGCCCCTATGAACATGCAAGCCATTATTAACCTAATAACAATTACAATTACCTCAGCAGAACAACACGCCATGTGAGATTTTATGTGACCTGCTACAATGCCGGGGACAATGCGGGGATCTGTTCGTTAATTATATCGACATTGTAGCTAACAAAATCAGCACAAGAATTTAGCAAGACTCTGCTAAATGATGCAATGTTAAATTTGTAACCACACAATTTTTAAGAAGTGATGTGAGTCGAAAAAATGTTTGAGAATATATAATTGCTGTTGTCAACTATTTCTGAACAGGCGCTTACTCTCGGGTGTTTGAAGCCTTATCAAAATAAACATGTAAAGAAAATAAGAATAATTGTAAACTTAATGAGAGGTAGCACTTAAAGTTATACCAGACTTTCTCTTTGTGTCGAAACCAACATAATTAAATGCATGTACAGACTGATGAAAATATTAGTATAATATTTATTGAACACAATATTGGCGGGCACTATCTACTTTATTTATGCAGAATCTACTACATAAGCATGTATTCTCTCCATAACCCGTGTGTGTGTGCTAATAGGGCATAGCACGTAAACCGGCTGATGTAATGCTACTAATGCCTAGAATGGTAATGTTTGACCATATAAATTCAACCATTTGCTTTGCATTAAATGCTTTGAGCTAAGGTCGGAAGAATAGTGTATCATGACACCTGGTGGGCTCTCGTACCTTTTCATAGTTTTGCTGGGGACCGAAGCACCGTGCTGACTCCGAAATACGATCAATATTTCACCGCGCCATTTGTTTAGTAAAAATAAATGAGACAATTTGATGGAAACAGCATATATTGTTGCAACCCAATTGCTGCCGTCTCAAATGAAAGGGTAAGCATTTAGGCTCTGCAATGAGGCAATACAATACAATGCTTAAGTCTAGAAAAGTTTTAAATGGTACGATCCATCATTGCTTATTACACACTAGACCAAAGTGGGTCGGGAATCACGGGCCAATTGTGCTCGTTCGTTGAGCTGAACTATTCGAATATTATTGTAGGATCACACTTATTACGAAATGTCACCAAACGTACTGCAATGCAACTCAACCGCACGTGATGAATAATTGTACGTGCACCAACAGCCGAGAGTACAGTAATTTCTTAGATATTCGGAAATAGCTGTATCTACAGATCTACCTCATCAATAATGTAACATTACAAGTATGACCTATGTTACTTATATTATGTTTTCTATTCGCTCTTAATTCTGACTAATCAGCATGCTTCGGACTCAGTCGAACCAAATCTCAAGCAAAAAAAGGATCAGATTTGGCCATTGTTTACTATGACCATCCAGTAAATGAAAACTCGTGCATAATAGCTATTCGATGAATGCAATAAACCTGGTAGGTGATTGAATTGATAAAAAATGGCACGTTTGCTTTAAAATATTACAGCAACCGTTAATCTTAATATCAATTTGATAGAATGCCATCACATTAACACCCTAGCGTGCATTATCATCCCCTCGTGGGCTCCCTAAAGCTGGAGTCTTCTTCGAGACTTGGAAGTTTCCGGCGAAGTGATATAGAACTAGCAATACACCAAATCATGCAACAGAAGGTAGAAGTTCAAACAGCACCCAATGGGTCACATAGATAACTCTCAGTGAGGATAAATACAATAAATCCTAGCAACATTTTATACAGGGAGCTAAATGTTACTGCGGTATTAATTAAGATAATTTCATACTAACGCATTTCCAAGTTTATTTTGAATGCATCATAAATTTGTTACTACATTATCTCAGAAAAGACACCTAGTGATATGATTGATCCATTCAACATTTTATTCCTAACACATTATGCAGCTGTTCTAGAATTCGACTTCATTAATGTCGGCTCTTGTTGTCCATTAGTTCGGCAGTTTATTTAACAGCGCGCGTCAACTCGCGTTGTTGTATTGCTTAAATATATGAATATTGCTCTCGCATTTTTTGTTCACCTTTTAGACCGTCACAAACCTTAACAACCTTTGGGTGCGTGATTAAACTTTGAAATTTATTCATATTTCTTCAGGCCATTCAGACCTTAATGGGCGGGATTCATGTCTAAGAGCGTGGCAATGATTCAGCTTGCGATTGCCATTCACAGCGGTTTTTCCATTATCCTAATCCTGCTCAGCGGGAATCCACATCAACGAGTGTATGAGCAGAGCTAAGTGACGTGACTAAATATATATCCGTCAGTTATTATCTCAAACCTGCTAATAACTACCATTTTATCCCATCATTGCTCTTAGGTCACGCTATGTGCATAATAATCATTGCTTGCTTTGCATATCATACGCAGTGCAGTGACGGCAACTGGTCTGTTGGTGAACCCGTTAAAACAATGAATTATTTCTGTAGTAGGCTTCATCATGCAAGGCCATTCCTTATAATTCAAAGAACATCACTACATTTAAGCAGGTCTTCGGATAACGGATAACTTCTTTCGTTCTAGCACAAGTGCTAGATGTCACAATTAGTCAACTAGTGCGATGTTTTATGCTTGCATTATACAGATACGCGCCTTGCTTAAGCCAAGTTACGTTTCTGATGACTTGATACAAACACCACTGCCCCTTGTGTAATTGATGACTCATTAATTTGCTATATACATTCTTACGACCTACACGTGGAAATAATCGGTGCCCAGGGAATAGGATAATGGATTATGGCAAGCAACTTTGCCGACCATGCCACAGCAAACTTCAGATGTGGATTTAGGTACAGCAGACTGTGCATAACAACACAACTCCGTAACAACCGAGGTGCGTTACGTAGTCGAATTTCATTCAATGATCCTACATCGGATAAGCCTAAACAAAAACCGTCAATATTAGATCGTAATGAACTATGCCAAGTCATTTGATTCGGACAGAAAGCCAACGTACGATTTGATTGCACCACATTCGATAAATTCACTTACGCTTGCTTCTGTAGGTGTCAAATAACCACATTAATGTTATTGTAGCAAGCCTGATTAAATTTCATTCGATACAAATCTATTCAGTAACTCAGGATACACCGGTGCTCACAAACACATAATCATTAAGGGATGACCATGCGCTGTTAACTTAATAATTGTGGTCAACTGAACGAAACTAACTTTGCCTATATGTTCACATTTGAAAAGGGAGTGTTTGGCTATAAATAGAAATGTCAATCGAGGTGTCACGCCGAGGCTGCAAAAAATCATGAACTGGCTCGGAAATTGTTATTTTGTAAGCAACGCAGATGTGTTTCAATGAAGCCTATTTTATTATGTTTATGTATGTTTGTAAATTATGCCAGCGAACAGAAACTATAATACATGTACATGTGGCTGTAACACATTGTAAAAGGCCCATTTATCATGTTACTGTCCTCCAACGGTCTTTTAATTTGATCGCTCTTTTATTTTAAAATTATGGGATATTCAATTCCGAAATAACCGTCTTAAAAGACTACATTCCCATCAATTGCAGTATAGGTAAAGCATGCGCACTAATAACATCAATTTAGTTTGATTACAAAACGCATGGTTTGTCAGCGTAAGTAGTGTCATTTATATTGATTGACAACAATCAACACAATGGGTGAGTTGCTGCATGAGCTTTTGTGTTTATGCAGCCATCACTGGTGCATACTGAATCAGCGAATGTTGCTATGGAAACTTGAGGCTTGACGTTAAGAAAATACACACATGGCAATATTCCTATTAATAACTAAAGAATGACCTTAAGTGCATGACATCCCTTGACGACACCATTGTAAGGCGACTTGAACCAAAAAAACAGTTGTAACTATATTATAGCGAACGATATAGAGTGCTATCGTATTATACTAGAATAACAACTAATTGAAATAATGTCGGATTCATGAGAGATTGATGAATTCGATAACAAGTGGTGACAGAAAACGGTCCAACAGCATTATTGATACGTTTAAAACGAAGTGTATTTCGGACTCTTTATAGCCTGAGAGTCACTGCTTACAAGCCATCTATAAAGTGACCGAGCAGTATGGTTGTATATTTATCTATCGATTTATTACAACGTGATTGTCATTGTATGGATAGGGAAGAGATATCCTGGAATAAGGTATCTCTATATAGCTATCACTGCTAGCTATTCAGTCTATGCAAATTGAAACTGCCATACCATTCTGTTTGATGGCATGTTTGGTTACGCTCAGAATATCGATGGTGAATTATCGATTTAATCAGGGTGGCATTGAACGATGAACATCTGGATCATATAAATGATACAAAACTGAATCCTATTGTGCCATTTATCTTAAAATATTCCAATTCATCCCGCCATTTGCAACATTTCCATTATATGTGATACAATGAACGTTACCTGATAAGATCTCAAAATCCCCAAAAAGTGCCAAATTGCTACGTCGCAAAACATGTGACTCAGCTTTTATACCAAGTCTTACAACTTTTATCATATCACTTAATTTTTTCATGAGGTGGATCAGTATTGCGTAAAGGTCAGCAAACACAAATGAACCATTTCTATTTGCAGGCTAATGATTAGCTTTTGGTTTTAAGTTACTAGTTCTCTATATGTGAACAAGCTGATTTCCACTTGACAGCTTCATGACACAATCTGACAAACTTCGCTAATTAACTTCGTTTTAGCACGTCAGAAGTCGTGATATTTATTAAGTTTGTGTATGAGTTAAATTCTATGGGCGGCCCAAATGTTAAACTAAGATTAACTTCGAATTAACTTGAGGCTCTCGTAGCAAATTGTTACACTATTATTTAGTCAAACGCGTTTTATAGTCATTTTAAATCGAATATTTCATTCTAAAACGACTCCTCGACAATATCGGACATGGTGAGTGTTAGGTTACAATATCATGTTCATTCGAATAGCAATGGTAGATGATATAATCATACATGTTTTTAAAGAGGTAATTTACCATGTATTCGTCTTTTGTAGTTTCCAGAGGGTAATCCAACCTGGTAATGTATAGTCTTTGACGCCTTGTTTCTCATTATGACACATTTCGTAAGCAATATGGGATGTAAGATATGCACTGGCATGAGAGGCATCAATCATCACGTCATAAATGGCTGTATAGCGCAAGGAAAGATAGCACTGATATGCGAAAACATTGTTATTAGTATTTCAAAGGGTGCAACAACGAAAATGGATGGTTTTTACAGTTGGTAAATATAATACAGTTTGATTCTTGTTAACTACAATAAAGAGGATAATTATGACTAGAGCAATACCCAATCTTCTCATGCAGAGCATATCTCTAGTTGACGTATGGTGCCATCCCAAATACTTGTCGGATGTAACTTCTCTTCTGGCAATGATGTAGAAAAAATAAATTTGCATACTGCTGGGCAAAACATTAACTGCACAATGTACCACCGACGTTTTATCAGATTATTATATAGTGGATGTTTTATAGCTCAGAAGCTCGCAATAGGTGCGTATTTGTGTCTTGGTGTTTTCAGGGATTTCATATATATTTGTACCAGACGACCATCCACCTGAGCGTTGGGTAGCATATTGACAATGTCAAACAACTGGGTAGAACTGCAAGTTGCCGACCCGGAAACATCGCTGCTAATGTAACTTTGACTTCTGCCTTCATATCGAAACAACCGCTGTTAACACGGGAGTATTGATCAACACAAGCCGGGGCTAAAATTTGCCGCGTGATATTTGTATCATCTCTGCGGTCGAATTCATTCGGGAGCTGCAAATCAACATAATCAATGATCTAACTGTCCTTATCAATCTCGCTAGAAAGACGCTTGATTTACAGGTGCTAGTCACTTTTCTCGGATTTTCGATAAGTCGCCAATCTACAGTTGTTCCGTCGGAGCATTTCGATTGAATGCCTGTCATGCTAGCGAATATACATTGCTAAAGAAACTAATTGACACAGTGTAAATGTGTCTTTTCTCGGAATCGGTCACCGAATATAAGAGCTGTGTTATTGATTTACTGTGTCAACGCATATTTCAATAGTAAATACTGACATCACAAGTTACCACTTTGATTTTCCAACGCCCTGGTGGCGGGATGTGGATGCTGTATGAAACCCCTACTTAGATTTAATGCTTACATTACGCTCGGCTGTCCCTCTTTTTACCTGCTATTGTCTTTCTCACACAGTTATTAAGCCGTATGTAGATATGTGATCCCGTGCATCGATGTAAGAGACCATAAAAATATGACAAAGCCACCGTCAATTGGAGCAACTTACCAGTACACAAGTTGCAAAGGAAAATATATTATATCCCCCCACAACCAATATTTTTCCAAGATAACCCGATTAGAGTGTTTGTTTAGCACTTTGAAGCAGTGGCTTAGACACAGATAGCTTTAACAATGTTTCACCATGTCAACAAAGGTAGACGTAGAACGTTGTTGCCGTGGTTTTCCTGCAATCATCGTCCTCTTTCTACTGCCTAGCAAATAGCAAGGCTGGATACTATTTAAGCCCCTAATTGCTGTTCTGCCCTTGCATCACGATGTCAAATAGCTCGTATATCCCTGCTTAATGGCAAGCAAAGGGCAGCTTAGTGAGCCCACTTAATAGATCGCTAGTGCTTTCGGTATATAAGTAGTTAAATACATATATTTACATATATATATATGCATATATATATATGCACATATATGTATATATATATATATATATATGTATATATATATTTATATATATATATATATATATGTATATACATATATATTTATATATATGTATATATATATATATATATATATATATATATATGTGTATATATGTATATTATATATATATATATATATTTATATATATATATATATATATATATATATATATATATATATATATATATATATATATATATATATATATATATATACATACTATATATATATACTATTGTTGCTGTTATATGAAGGCACCATGAACATGACGCCAAAAAATGCGGATCTAATGTATATAATTTGTAACTTTATAGTAGAAGGTTTGTTGCTAAGTAAGTAATGCACGGCTGCGCGTTGTTTTCGTCTAGTAGTCAAAATAAATGTCATCTCCAGAGATATAATAATTTTGCTTGTGGGTGTAAGCGAATATCGACAATGGCGAAGCACATTGGAAAATTACTGTAAACATATCCCGTCATGGAATGGACTAAATATCAATAATGAAGGAGGATGCAATTACGTTTCTGTGTAGCACACCAGCAAATTGTTGAACGGAATATGCATCTAACAACTACTTGAACGATAGAATATGTTGAAGCTTGTACTAAGCTTAAGACGCTTACAGTTATTGCGTGATTGTGAGTTTGAGACATACGAGATGTGTTTCAGTCATTTATTGTACTTGCGCATGCGCCAGGGTACGTAAGTTTTCAAATCGATGTCCCGTATTTGCATCACGAAATCACTAGTCTAGTAGAGCCCTATCCGATAACGAGGTCGGAGCGGCTAAATGACAGGACAGGTGCGTGTGAATGTGTTACAGGCTTTTCTACAGCGTTTAATACACGCCGTTGAGAGTACACCTTGCACACACTACAAGTCACCGCAAGTATGTAGGCGTGCATGATTGACAATGATTGAAATATAGCCAGTGAATGATGCAACTATTAACTGTTTACGCTGAGCCCTTATTATTGGGCGCAAGCAATCTGACATAATTCTGTACTAGTAACGCGCCACATGGTTCCTATAAAGTGTTTCGTATGGCCTAGTTCGGTGGTGTACTCTGCTAAACCATTCTCTGGTCATTTCTATATCATTTGTTTATTGCAATTTGACAGTGATGCACCTAGATGATATCTGATGATTAAATCCCTGACGATTGACCAAGTGATGGTGAATGATGGATGGCCGTTTTTCCCGATGTTTTAATTGATATCTAGCAAATTCTCCAATGTATTTTCTTGAATTTACTGCAGAAAAACGTTTAACACTGCTGATAAGACAACGGAACCTATATAAATTAGAACGTTTGCAGTTACAAGACGCATATGAAAGGCATCGCTTAAGAATACTTTATCAATAGCACTTACGCCTATAATTGTCGGAATTATTCCACGCTTCAAATGCAGAGTGGCGGGCTGAAACCATCTTAATCTGATTTTGTTGGACACTAATGACACTAACGCATGCACTTAAACGGAAATCGATCAACGGGCAGTGCACACACATTATAAAGGAAAGCAGCTGGTGCAATTTCCATTATTGATCGAATTGCTTTCTCTGAGCAAAGGATATATATATCAAGCACCTATGTCACAATAATGTCATACAGTATGTATATATTTACATGTATTTGTATATATCCAGGAACGCAGCTGGTGCAATTTCCATTCTTGATCGAATTGCTTTCTCTGAGCAAAGGACAAGTACCTATGTTACAATAATGTCATACAGTTAATGCCATCTTGCACTATCGTTACCAGTCATAGTTGGAAGCTTAATGAGTACAAAAAACATGCATGACAATCCTTGATGAAAACTTGTAGATATATTGCCTCACACGTGTCTAAAATAAAGGGTCAACGTGACCGCTCCGAGGTAAGGCAATTAAAGAAACAAAACAACAAAAACTTTAGGCAAGAACGAGTGCAGATTTATAATGCCGTCACATTTTAGCACATATAACACCAAGCTTCACTGCACACAAGTGTGTTTGGAATAATAAGCAAGTTATGCTCTTCTATAGCGAAAATATTTTTCGACATTGTTGTGTGACTGTATTAACAGATTAATGACCAGTTCAAATATTGCTGAGAAAAGATTACAACCATTTGGGGACAGTAACAACTTAACAAACTTATTACTGCCATCAAAAGGTTTGAACCTTTTTTCAGCAACCATACCTTACGATGTAAACCAAAGACATATGATTAACTTACAATCCACACGAAAAGAGTCCAGCTTCTTAGAAATTCAGTAAAAAAAGATGATACCTCGTCAATAATGAAGCATTACCTTGTAGGTGTTATAGCGATGAAGATGTCTGCCAAGAACCTAGACGTTAGTATTGAAACAAATGGACTTGTAGTTCATCCTGAGGGCTAGTCCTGATAAAATCGTTCGTTGCGCCTGTCACCCCGACTCATCTTGTAAAGATTAAGTGCCCTTGCACAGCCAGTAATATGAGTGTGTTAAAAGCTGTTATTATGGAAAAACGTCCCTGTCTCGGGAGCACACAGCAATGCAAATCACCGGGTTGAACTAGTGTAGCTTGGTTGTGTACAAAGTACGTGACACAATGTTTTCATGATGATTGTTTTAGATTGTATGCTGTATTTTTGTGCGCACCAGTTGAGGTTGTTATGGAGTTCTCGTCAGTCGTGACAATATTAACCTAACGGGCTTTTGGAAAACACTTCTGAGACCAGTAAAAATATTGGGGGGAGGGGGGTGGGGGGTGCGGTGCCGTTGCTCGATGATGAGGAAGGATATTTCTATTACCGAACCGAGAGCTTGGCGCAAATGGTGCCTTCCACAAATTGGAAAGTTAAGCTTCATTAAACCGCCAGTTTTGTAGTTAAGATCGTTGAGTGCAACAACAGGTGGTGGCAACCATTGTCAATGTGTCGATATCATATGGAATGTGTATTTAGAACTCGAATTCATATTAAATTATCATATGAAGGTGTACGGTAACATGTTGGAGTGCATATTCCAAAACTAACACCCACCTCTTTATATGCCATTGAGTGTATTTCACTTGGGGTTTCTTGGAAGCTTGCAAAAGTAGCACGCGACAATAGCATACTATTCAAAACTGGTTATATGTAGAGACGATCCGACCACGCTATTGTTAGGTCATGAGCAGCAGTGCTGGTATGCTTTTACAGATCTAGATTTATTTTTCTCTTCATTTGGGTATATTTTGTGACCTCAGCTAAGACGAGTTGAAACTCATGATCCGAGATATTACCATCTTCAAGTGCTGTCAATACAATGTCAGCGATGGTATTCAATAAACTTTGCCCCAGAACGCGGATCTGATCATGTTTTATATTCACCTTGATGTTCAATCGCCGACTGATAACTTTTCCAGCGATTCCATAATAACTGCTCTTTAGTATAAGATTAACAACAATAGTTACATTTAGAAGGGCAGGTCATCCACTCAGACTAGTTGATAGCCCCATACGCAAAACTCGGCCTGGCGATGGCATAGGATATCCATGGTCAACACCACTGTCACAATCACAAAATTACTCGTGCGTTCCATTAAATATGTAACTCTTTCTTCTGGCAAAGTAGCAATGAGGGTCTTCAGTGAGCGCTGGTTGTGTAGCGCATAAACATAGGCTTTTTTAAAAATATTCAGAGGTGTCGGGATCCGTCTTTTTCTGTTGAAGTCCATAAATACTCACTTTTATTGACACCTTGTAAATTCAAAAACCACAGGAAGATCGTGGTTTTCCGATACCCGTCGGTTGTTTGTTTGTTCGAATTATAGTCGTTTTTAGCAACGTAGCCTATGTACGACTAGCAGTGAGTGTATCTCTGAGGGTGGTCACTGCTAGGGAGCACGTCGTCCTCAGAGGATATTTTACATCCCCTTTCAGATATGGGACCGCCATTTTTACGTGATCATCCTAGTCACGAGTAACCAGTCAGGTTGCCACACCTGGGAGTCGAACCCACAGCCTGTGTGAGTCCCACCAATAAGGGCTCTTTATAGGTTTCATGTGTATTACACCATTCAGAGACTACTGAACGTAATCAGTGAAGCACTACTGGATGACGCTACATGGTCAGCAACTGATTAAACTTTTGACAAGAGAAAGTACCATAAACTCTACCATGAGTTCGGTGTTTGTAGAAAGTTGTAATCAAGGTCTCGGGCGAATTTATTTCACTGACACTGACACAGGACCCCAACACGGAGCATCAGGAGGATCACTCCCCCCCCCCCCCAACCAGCGCCACCACTGCGTCCCAGACGCGTTCGCCGAATTCGAATAACCACCATTGCAACTGACTTGAGCAGCCATGATACCATGGAGCCAATGGTCCCTGGTAGGGCAGCTGCTACCTTACCGGCTAAGCCTTTTAGGGCTTTTGCCAAGGAGATAACCTGTTTTTATCCATTCCTTCACACCGGGCTTGTCAGCTGGTGTCGGGGTTGTTGCAGGAATACTTGTCCCCCACAAGTACCAAGGTTGTGATTGCCATCCCAATCACAGTGAGGGTGGAGGCGGTTATAATGCACTGCTCTTGATGCGGATACTCTCGGTTAGCGTTGTGTCCTCGTTAACAAGTCTGTTGATCTTTGCCCTGATGCAGTTGATTTGGGTCCGCAGCTGTTTCAGGTTAACAGAGGCAGCTTTTAGTCTTACTTGTCGTTTTTCACACAGGCTTGCTTTAAGAGTTATCAAGTCGTCTGGCAGCTCCTCCAGCTTACGCTCCCGACTGTCTATATACTTATCAATTTTGCTTAGCCTGGCTAGGTTGTTGACCACCTCTCTCCCCTGGGTCTGCATAGCCTTGTCAAGCCCTATAACCTTACCAGAACTTTTATGGACTTATGAATGCCTTCTGTAAAGCTTGCTTCATATACACCATCTTGTTCTGTCACAGCTTCGTGACTACTCATTTCTAAATTATCTGCTGCTTTAGCAGCTGATTGGTCAACGCCTTTTAGTGCTGCGACTGTTTGTCTATGGACCCACTCATTGAACCCCAAACCATAATGGACGGCACCCTCCCCGCCACACGTACCTATTGTTGTAAGCGCAAGCGGTTTACTGATACAAGAATTTACAATCCTTACTTCAGGGAAGTCCTTCAAACGTAACTCCCCTCCAACAAGTTCGAACTTTATGTAATCGCGGTAGCTGGATGGTGTGTATCCAAGTTCAGTAATGCATTGTAATAGCTCTTGACAGCACTTATAGCAAGCCGCTCTCCCTGTGGTATAGACTTATCCATCTAAATGTCTGTCGGACCCTCCCATAACATTGCAGTGTCCTCTGGAGCCGATAGCAACCAGTGTGCCCCATCGTCTCATTCAACCCCTGCCCACGTCATTTTCGCAGGAACAGTCCAGCTGGCCTTTACAATCGCACTGACCTTGACCAACGTCAACTGCATTCGTTGTACAAAACCGGGGGCGCGCGGTAGTTAGAAAAACGACCTTGATGATATATGGCAAAGAGGTCATAACCATTGATGGCAGCGATGTGTACAACTGTTACGGCGACCTATGTAAAACTGCACAGGTGAGAGATAACGCCCAGTACCAGGGCATTGACACATCAGATGACGGAAATGTGACCAGGGTAAGGTTTGGGGCAAGAGATAATGATGTTATACATACAAGATAGGAAAGGGGTGTAGTCGGCCAGCTACTTGCAGATACCAAGCACGCAAAGCTGCTGCTGAAGACTGATCAGCCTATCACATATGCTGTTGTCTGCCATTGAAACTATATTAGTCATCGAGACCCTGACAGGGCCTTTGTTCGCTGCGACATTGCTAGGACCTAGAGTTGCCAGGTTATGTATTATTGTTTGGGTAGTATGCGAGTTTTCTTCCACAACTATTAGACTTAGAAAGTATATACGCAATATGGATCTTGATAGCTTTATTGATCAACTCCTTGCAGAGTGTCCTCCAGACGCTGAGGCGCAGCAGCTCATCCTGGATCCTGCCGCCTGTGCTCGCACACCTGCTCCAGCTGACGAACCCAGAGTGGACACGGCTTCTTTGAAGACTAAGAGAGATAGGCTTGTTGCTGTCATAGTAGGAGATCAGGTTCGTCAATACCTGGGTGCGCAACCAAGTTGAATGAATGGCTGATGAAGAGATCACCAAGTTGTATGTGAGATACGAGTTTCGGTGCTAACGCGCATTCTAGGTCAGACAGTTTTACAGCTATACTCAGGTGTTGCTTGTATGTTTCTCCCGATCCCACTAGAACACCAGCCAAAGCTATTTGCAGACCTCGAGGCATGTTTTCATCTTCTTGTCGCTGTTGTTCCTGACATCCAAAAAAGTCAACCAAGCCAGGTCGTACAATCAAAGTATCTGATCGTTGTACTGATGGAAAAGTGTTCGTCAACTCACTGTTCCCCTGTGCGGTTGTTTCCGGTATATCGATAGTTTACGCCAAGCTCAACAAGATGGCCCTAGATTAGGCAATTCCTAAGCTTGGCGTTGCCCTAGCCATGGTCACAAAAAGACATGCAATTTGTACAAGGGATTAAACCAGGTGGTATATTTAAGTTAACACCATGACCTCGATTCCGCTGCTTGTTAGAGGTGCCCTTGTCAATGCCCTTGCGTTTCTGGGATCTCCTTCTTATTCTCTAAGTTTTGAAGCAGCCAAGTGGACGCGGACCGTAAGCGCCATGATATGGCAATCGAGCAGCTTCAGTCTGCGCAGGAAGCATGGGCCAAGAAGAGAACTGAGTGGCTAGTCTATATCAACGAGCTGCTTCGCCACCACCATGATTATTCCCAGGGCACAGCAACCCACTGAGTAGCATGCAGCCTGAGCCCCAACTTTCAGACCTCGTATGTACCCACAGATGACCATAACGGACGTGAGGTGAGGTTCATTATACCGGGTATGACTGCGGCTGGTCTGGTTGCCTACAGGCTTGCTAAGTAATTTGCATACAAACCCGTTGAATTTTTACACGCCATGATATAACAATTTGGAGACTTGTGCTCGTTAGCATTCTTGCATGTAGCAATGGATCACACGGCCCATCGCATGCAAACTACCACTGTAGCCCACACGTGTATTGGAAGGGCATTACAGCTGTCAAGGAATTGTATCAGAGGGTTTCTCGAAGTTGAATGGGGTAAGCTTATAAATCAAGCTCTATGGCAAGATAGGCAAGGTTGGACCATAGCAAGAAGTCTACGATGATCCAGTCCACCTACGGGTCTTTGATTGTGAGGCCTTACGCGCTGTGAATGGTGAGGGCATAGCCAAGCAGCCTGTTTGGATTGTTGTATCTGCAGCCTCAATGGACACCTCGACGATGCCATTGAGGACGAGTACCTCGATGCGGTCTGTGCCCGTATCAGTACCTTGATGTTTTGCACAGGTGTCCTTGGGGTGGTATAGTACAGGAACCGACGAGTCTGGATAGTTCATCTTGTGTATCTGCAGTAGCAGCCCTAATGCCACGGACCTTCTGGCGGCTGGTGAGAATGTGTTTTTTGGGGGTCCACCGGTCCTCGAACCAATCCCAACCCAGGAAGTGGGACAGAGCATTTTGCATCTCCCGACACTGGAACTTGTCAGGCTTGAAGCGGATGCACTCCTTCAGGGCTTTGAGGGTTACGTCCTTTGCCCAGTAGTCTAAGGTGCCCTCCAGAACTCCCACTCTTGGACTTCGGAAAATCTGGTACTGATGTCATATGGCAGCAGGCCATTGATAGCTTTGCACGTCATGCGGTGGGTTGCATGGCCAAACCGCGCTAAGTAGGGCCCTGCCTCGTTATGGCCTTGCATGCTAGCTGGGTAGTAGCTCTTAATATCGAGGCTGACAACGTCATTGGTGTCATACGCCATAGAATTACACAGCCCGACATGACGGTGATAACACGTCAGCGAAACATGCCTTCTGAACATCATTCAGGAGGCTGACCGTGTTATCCATCGTTTGTTTAATATAATAGGGTAGATGCTCGCTGCTCGGCTAGCAATTTAGAGTGTAAAACAGAACAGACCCAGAAAGCTTTCATCCCAAATGAATATCAATGTACAGTGGTGACAATAACGTTGATGTCTCTTGACCATTATCGGTCCACCACAACGAGCGCCTCTACGTCTCGTCAGCTGGTTTATCAGTCGAAAAAGCTTCTTGTCTCTTTAACATTTACATGACAGTGACAGCTGGGGTTCAGAATCACCAAGTAAATGCTCAATCTCCCTTGACTCGAATCTAAAACGCTGAACATTTAAAATTGAGCCATCTTTACATCAGTCTAGCGCGTGTTAATTCGTTGCGGGGTTTGTATTCTTGGCCCTATATGGATATCTTTCAATGTACAAGGCAACATTTTATGCTTACTTGCTCTCCCAAATAACGATATAGCAAGATGTATGCTGGTCAATGTTGTTTCGACATTGCTCAGCTTATAGGGTAACATCATTCGAACCCCTGTCATGCACTCACTGTCGTAAAGTCCTGGATAGTGTTTATTCAAACTCTTTCTCTATTAGTAATCAACGAATAGTGTTGAAGCTCTATGATGGCTATTTCTATAATGCTTCACCCATAACTCACAAACTCCTTTCTATATCCGTCATTGAAACAGCACAGGATTCATTGATATGTTCCATTTGTATTTTGGTATAATGGTAAGATACGGAAGTGCTGATATATTTCTCAGTGGGTGCAATTTTGTAGTGCAACACTTGAGCAATTCATACCTATGGTGCTCGAATTTAAATGTGTCCCTTGGTAAAAACTTAATGGGTACATCCTAGCAAGGGATAAAAGCAAACATGACAATATAAATATCACCACCGTTATTGCTATCTGTAATTACTGTTATAGATATAAATGCGGTTGACCTCTTGATATACCGAACGCATTGTGTCAAAACAGAAACAAGGCGATATTTCAGGATAGCAGTTCACAATACTAAGCAGGAATATATATTAGTGCTATGGTATACACAGCGGACCTGGTTATCGGCTTATCGCTGAGCGAAAGGACAACCAGTGGGACAGTATTGCATGGATATACGTAGAACGAAGGAACTGGGAGAATAATGGCTGCAGACAAATATTGACTTATCATTTTGGGTCAGGACCAAATCATTCCATGCATCCCATTATCTAGCATAAATAGCCTGTCATGTGTAAAAAAGTCCCCCAAATATAGCACAACAAGTAATAAAAGACAAGATGCAAAAATTGTTATGCCTTGATTGTGTATAATAACCATGCTATAAATGAATATTGGTACGGCTGGAGAAACGGATTAGGGTTCGAGATTTAGATATTGTGTAAATTTTCTTGCACATGATGAATTGGTGCATATTGGTGTAGACGCAATAGCATCATTGCGGACATATAAGCCAATTCATATTTGCCTGGGTTAGTTAGGTGACTTTTTCACGTTTATATGTGAATGCGTGCTATTAAGTATGGCGATTTGGTAGTAGACAACTTCTGAATTCATTCTTCAGATATCATATTGAATAACTATTGAACAATTTTGTATTCAGAAAATGTCAAGTAAATGTTGCATTTGATGATTGTATGTCAATTTAAAATGTACTTAAGGCTCACTTGATTGCATGACCTTCATACAAACCCCACAATCATCAAATAAAACAATGAAACCAAGAATAAAACAAATGGCTCACGTGTACGTTTGAAACAATTTTTTCGTTGGTCATATTTAATCTAATATCAAAGACATGCGAGGCACAAATTAATGTCTATGTAACTGTAATTGCAATTTTCCTGTGTTCTGCTACGACATATGATTGTAAAGTGGCTCTGCAAAGTCAGTGTAAGAATCTAGTTGTCAAGCTAAGACAAATTCCTGTTTCGGTGAAAAGCTTATGTGACTATGCAAGCAAGTCATGATGAACTGTTAAACCAACAAAGGGATGATTGAATAAAGTTTATTGAGGCGAGTGGGCAACAGCCCATAAATGCCAATGTCTCGCAGGCACTGAATGATTTATCGCGGTCAATGTAATAGTTGCTGCTTGCAGTAAAACTAGATATGCTGGATAACAGTCGCTTACATCGCCGAAAGTAATATATATCTTCAGTGCCTCAGCATGCCGTCGTTTGGTAATGCAACATTTGAACGGATTTAAGCTACTCTATGACTGCATACATGAAGCAATTGATCCATCCCAGCACTAACAAGGAGTCGCCACAAAATGATATACACGTAGTGTACTGCATGAATGCGCAAATAAATCCTAACTAAGACGTTTGGGTGGTCCGTTGCTAATGGCACTTTAAAGCAGTGGTACCACTGCCAGACTTCGTTCACCCATTCCAGATATCAGATATTGCTATGCTCTATTTGCTAAGCGATAACGCATTGATTGGCACCCCTTATATGCTGTCGACTCTTCATTGGCAGGGTAAGCTTTGACACAACTGGTGCCCTGATTCTTCCAGCAATTCCTACCCTTCACTCTTTCTTCTAGCAAACTTCGCGTTCTACATATTGTAGAAAGTAGTGATCATTTTATATTGCCTGGATATTCATACGCCAAGGATAAGGTGTAAGACAATAATAAATCAAGATGTCGACATTCCTGTGTGCTTTAAAGTACACTTTTGATGGATTAATTTGTACTCGGCGTGCAAGTAGAATCACCAACATATCATCATGCTCGGCGAACTGACAACTTCTGGGGATATCTGAGGTGACTCACGTTGAAATGCGTTGGCAAATGTTAAAGTGTGCCTGTCTAAACCACAAAGCCTTGTTATAGGTCACATCTGCAAATGAAAACGTAGAAATATATTAGCACCCGACGGCAAGCAGAGAATGGATGATGCGAAACACGCACATGATATTGCGCTGTTAATAAACCCCAACATAGTGTAATAGTTCTTTGTGCAAGATGTGTGTTAGATGTAAACTAGCGTACGGGGTCGCGGCGCAATAAATAATGCATTGCGTGAATAAATCCACACAGCATCGTTTGTATGTGTCTTACAAAGCCCTTTGATGTGACCTACTTTCTTTGAAATGCTGCTTTTGGAGGGAAAACGAATGTCGTAGAACCGGTCAAAGGGGCGTTTGTCATTACACTCAACAATTGTCACATTCTATGTCCAATTAGATGAACCGGTGGAAGTAGTCGCTACAATGACTCTTTAAACGCAAGTGAACATGAAGTTGGGGACCATTGCTATGCATTTGAACGCCCGTTGCTATCGATTGTTGTCGACCACCCGCAAAACGAAATAGACATACTGACTCTTAATCACAACTTCTGATTACTAAGATCAAAATGACTAAATGATGCTTGTGAGATTATTGAGAGCTAAACAATTCCATTAACACGAGCACTGATGTAACATAGCTGTCGTTGTTGGATTATTTTGCTCTTTTCATGGAAACACATTTGGTTTTCTCCTGTGTCGGTACATTGTTTGATCAACCATGATTATTGACGAGTCCCTAGAACATGGGTTGTTTCTCTCCCATCTTGTTTATATCCCTGCCATTCCCGGAAACCTAGCCGGATGCTATCATCAATAACTATTTGAGTCGCTCCTACCAGCATTGCACTAACAATGGTCGCAACGAAAATAGAAATGTGGCTTTTAGGGATACGATAGAGACGTGATCCATTCATCAACATAAATTCCACAGCGATTCTTACATCATCATTAGATGAATGGGTTAAAGACAAATATTCTACCTATGTCCACTGTGTGACATAGGTAGAACCAGATTGTGCGCGATCGAATAATCGCTTTATTCCAAACCATGATCATTTGATGATATATTGCAATTTTATATAAGATAAATAAATACAATAGGCTGGTGTTCTCTGATTAATAGATGGGAACCTTCCATAGGGACACCCAAATATACAAAAAAATAAATGAATAATCAAAAGGACAAATATAACTTTGAGGGAAAACAATGACGAGTGCATGGGTCATCAAAATTTAAACTTCCAATAGTACAGATTTGTTTTCCCATGTTTGCAAATGTCATCAAAATCGCTGAATTGTAATGAAAACATCATGATCGTTATTATGCCTGCCATTGTATATGTCGTGATTGTGATGGATTTGAATGTTTGAGGGCAATGTTACAATATGTAACAGCAATCTAAACATTGAAGCATCTCCAACATGCACGGCTTCATGAGTTACCCTGGATATCGCATGGAATCCTACTCCAAACGAATGCGCATATGATGCTGTCAGGTAAAATGCCATCGGATGATGTGATGTTTTGAACATGGCCAGCAAAATTGGTCGCACATGACAGTTAACGTATCAAATTTTTAATCGATTCCACATCTCCACGTATAGTACTACTGCTTGTGAGCATAATCATTATATGATAAATACTACTTGTGGTAAATCTTGGGTTATTTTAATAAACAAAGCATTTAACGGGGGTTTGTAAAGGAAATAAACATACTAACTATATACAAACCAAGCAGTGTGAAATAATTTTTCAACTCCGATAAGATTCTATGCCGTTTATCACATACACGTTATTCAACATGACTAAACCTTCAGGTCACGTGACCCACATTAGCTATGGCGTTTTCGCAGTCTCCATTTGGACATCTTATCTAAAGTATTTTTCCATCGCGTGTTTTTGTCCGCTTCACTGATCCTTTAACAAGACCTATAACCCGGGCTGTCATAATAAGCCACCTTTTTGTCGTCTTGGTATATTTTCTTTGACTCTGTGGGTTTTTTATAAGCATGGTTTCTAAATGTTGACCTTTGGAACATTCCCTTTTTCTGTTGTTTTCGTTTATCATATTGACGAGAATTCGCTTGAACTAATTATTACACATTCATCAAGCTTTCATCTTCTAACAAGTAATATATGTGATACGGTGCACCCCTTACGCAGAATGGAATCACTCAGCATCCCCGTATCCAACACAACTTTGGATTTCCAATAATCTGCTCTAGCGAAGTACCTAACCCATTCATGTAGGTTCGTCAACATCAGGAGATGCAGAAAAAGGCCACTTCTCCGTGGCTTTAATGGGACACACAAACATATTCCCATTCATGTACAGAAAATAATCGTGATACCAAAGATAAGCCCTTCACAGATATATTTTCATGATTAGTTAGCTGATGCAATAAACGTTAGTGATGTTCAACTATTCATAACCTCCAACATAGAGCAGGTAAATATTTCTTTGGTCAAGTTGTGTGCTAGATAGGTAGCCAGTCGATATGGCACTTTTACCACGGCCTTTAGCCAGTACGCACTTCACGGTTGCGGCACCTACCACTACGGCGCACGAGCAAAGTGATAAATCGCACTCAATCAATCAGGCCCGTAGTCGGGGAGTGGGAGACAAAACTATTTATGAAGTCCGTCACAAAGAAGCGGATATTCAATCAGTTATAATGACACTAAGCCCCGTATATATATATATATATATATATATATATATATATATATATATATATAGAGAGATAGAGATATAGAGAGAGAGAGAGATATAGAGAGATATATATAGATAGAGAGATAGAGATAGAGAGATATAGATAGATAGAGAGAGAGAGGAGAGAGAGAGAGAGATATATAGAGAGAGATGGATAGATCTCTAGAGAGAGAGATATCTCTCTCTAGATAGAGAGAGATAGATCTCTCTAGGGAGAGGGGATAGATAGATGTATATCTCTCTCTGACTAGAGAGATACAGAGACATATATCTCCTCTCCCTCTCTCTCTCTCTAGAGAGATATCTATCTATATATATCTCTAGATCTATAGAGAGAGAGAGAGAGATCTCTCTCTATATCTCTCTATATATATATATATATATATCTCTCTCTCTATCTATCTATATATCTCTCTATCTCTCTCTCTCTCTATATATCTCTCTCTCTCTCTATATCTATCTCTCTCTATATCTCTATATATATCTCTATCTATATATATATATATCTATATATATATATATATATACCAGGTCAGAGTACCTACTTTGCTTTCAGATGGTTCGTTTGGGGCACATATCGGCACCCTGGTGAGCCTCGTGTAACATGGTTACTTTCTTTTTATACTTTGGTTAAGATAGACAATAGACTCATAATGACAAATGAATGTCCTTGGAGGATAAGAATCCCTCATACTTTGGTATCGGTAGATTGTTATACATACCTCTGCTGTTTGTCAACATATCTCGTGATCTAATATGATACTGGTTGTTTTGTACACTGAAAATGCGCAATCCAAATATAACAGGTTCTGTTCTTATCAACAACACACTTATTTTGTCAGTACTGACAACAGCATTCACGTGGGATGTCACTGCCGAACACTTTCCAACATGGGTATTCGGGCTGACGTCACTGCGATTGAATGAGAGCGGGGAAAATTTCCTTTTGCAGAGGCTTTCTGCTGCCAGAACACGTCGCACAATAGGCTTAAAAATATCGGAAATAGCAAGTATATTATTTACTATATGTCATCTTGATTAACTGCGCGGTACACCTATTGAAAACAGTTCGCCTCTCACAGCGTCCGCGATCCTCGATCGTTCTTGTTTTTTGTAATCAGCAACAGAACGCAATTATTTAAATCAGCTGTTGGTTAAAATAGGCGAAATATATCCTAGGTTAGGTGCTTTATTTGTGAATGCTTGCAATATCCATGCAACAATTGCCATATCAAATTTAACATGGGACTGTGTGTATATTGCTGCGGACAGCATAAATTAGCAAATATTGCCCCTGAAAATGGTTATATGAATAATATGTTCGAGATGAAAGAGTGCTCACTAATATTTAGCTGTATAGATACGGGGCTTCTCTTTCCTGTGCTGGCTCTCCTTGATGGGGGGTCGTGTCATGCTGCCATCAACAGTATTCACGGTAGTAATTTACGTCGCAACCAATTGTATCTAAAACGCATATAAACATCATGTTATTATATCTCTAGAATGTGTTACAATATTGTGTAATCATAACGTAGTAAAAAAAGGTGGTACATATATGACGTGCATAATCCCCGGTATTAATGTACAATGAGTCTAATTGGGTGCGATTTTTAAGTACTGGCGCTGGATTTTATACGTAATCTGAAACAACGATGATTATTGATTGGTATTTTAGTTATGCGCTATAATTAAAGTAAATAATGCATAATTAATGTTGAAATATTGCATAGGCGCCAGTACAATACATAAAATATAAGTGTACAGCTTATTGAAATATTTTTGACATTAAGTGGGCTTACTGCTCGTTTTAGAGCATAATGATTGTAGGCTATGGACATATTATTCAACACAATAATTGCCCTTTGTCAACGTCCCAACATGACTTTAACTATCAGGAGAGACTTTAAACACCGTAGTTTTGTTACGATTGAGCTCATACTAGGATGGTGTTGTGCTTCGATGCTGTCAGCTTAGGTTTTGATCAACCTTATTGAACGATCATCAATGTCCATGTTATCGAACCAGATTCTAGTACCTGACTAGCGGTTTCTAGCTGCTGTTTGTATTAAAAAACGTATATGGTTTGCAATTTAGTGAATTATAATGACTTTTATCATGGAAAGAGAGTGTTTCTCCTGATTAGATTGTATCGTGTTTCTCCTGAATAGATTGTATCGGTTATTTTACCGATGCGTTGAGGATAGATGTTTGATAGGGAAAGGAATTCATGAATGCAGTAGCCAATGGCAGTTATCTGCTGTAATAATAACATCAAGACTACCATTGTTTAGCCAGTACTGCCAGCCGTAAGCGCACACGGCTGCACTGCTATCCATTGACAGCCACATATCCATGTGGATATAGCCAGCAAAGTACACTTTTTATATGGAAACAAGAAGCTAAGAAAATGTGTTTGACAAGTGTTTGATAAACTAATAAGAACAAGCATCAATGATATCTTAGAATATTGCCAGCTCACTAACATTTCCGGGAACCTAACGGAAAGTATTTCAATAGTCCTGAGTATTGATTTATGATGTGGCCATTTGTAATTTTCTCCAGGATACTTTGTCAGAATTCATATTATGTTATTCTAGGTATGCCAATGGCAGGCAAGCAGTTAGAAATAACCCAAATGGTTAACAACCTCGCAAAAGAAAGACGCCTCGTATCATAGGTTGTTCGAGTCATTAAAAACCGCTACTAATTCGGTTAGGTCGGTAGTCTTTGACTACGTTGTGTTGCCATGCATGTGGAGTGTTTACATTCAGCAGCGCATAAAAGATAGGTGCAAGCTTACGAACTAACTGATTACGATAAAACCAATCTTTATGTTTTAAATTAAAAAGTAGGTACTTGTATTACAAGGTACTTGCAGGGTACTGCGCAACCGGATACTGCGCAGTATTCTGCATGTGATATAGTTTATCACCATGGTTGTTTGTAGGGTTTGTAGTCAGGAGATTAATTGGGACATCAGAATGACGGTTGTAAGTTGCATGAATTAGATTGCAGACAGCATGACGCAGTTTATTCCACTCAGTTCATTTACCCAACATAAGCTATCGTGCTTTCGCAGTTGCAGCTTCCATTGCGATTTTTCCGATCTTTCAACAGGACAGTTGTAGCAGTCATAATCTATGCGAGACGGCACATGCCTTGAATTCAGTTGCATGTTATTAATTGATGAAAGGTTATTATTGCTACAGACCACGTTATGAACCAATGTGTGTTTAATGCGTTTATTACACCCTCGTTTGGTTTGTTTGGACCATAAATAATAAATTTCATGTAATAAGCCTTACCCGCACATGTGTATGTTAAATGTCTTGTGAATTCATATAACGAAGGCTATAATGGATTACACTTAACCACCACAATATACGTCTACCCTAGAAGCGTTGACATGCAATATTCCGCCTTCATTTGTCTGCCATGAATATTAAATATTGTGGCCAATAAGATGCTGCCTTGCCCACCTAGCGCTTTATAGACTACTTAAGTGAATCGCCACCTGCCTCTCTTCTGCCATAAAGGCCTTTTATGCGCACCACACTGCCAGATTACCTATTGTAAATATATATGCCTATGTCGATCACAGCGCTTCGGATTTTATTCGTAATATGAAAGATTAATCCGTTGGTATTATTCAAACAAAAAAAATGATCTCCATTAATACCGTAAATATGCAGTTTGCATCTACGATTATACTATTCAGATGATTTTCATCAGAGACAAATATACTTCAGGTCGGCTAGCTTTATTTCTGAATGAAAACAATTTTCATGCTGCCAAATATATAGCTGTTATTAGTGCATATATTCGTCTCTCTCTTTATAAATCATGACATCTACACCTCACGTCACTGCATTATGAACAAAGAATGCCATAAGAATGTACTGATGTTGATAAATGATGCTTTTCTTTTCTTCTATGCTCTATAATACAAAGACAACCAATAATCACCATCAGTCTGTTGTTTAATTCCACTGGCAGAAGTGTTTGAGCGAATGTTGCAGTCGTATCGACGTATGAACGATATGTTTGAGATGAAATTGTATATAAATATATATATATATATATATATATATATATATATATATATATATATATATATATATATATATATATATATATATATATATATATATATATATATATATATATATATATATATATATATATATATATATATATATATATATATATAGATGTAGGGCAGCTGAACGCTTATTACGATTATTGTCATATTTTCATGCAGTGGCAGCAAATGCTATTTTACTGGCAATAAACGTGCGCCGACTGCTGATTTGAAAACAGGTCGGTTGTATGTTTTGGACATATTATATCTAGCAACAGTTCCCGTCCACCATCGCCGCATTATGACCTTTAATATCATTAACGACTTCAAAAGCTTTGTTTTGTTTCCTTTAATCTCAATTCAGGCTCGTGTTTGTATTTCCATGCATCCTCTGTCCTCCAAAAGTGAAAGAATTGCACATTAGTTCGGATATAATTGTATAACTTAATTATATGTGCACTGCAATATTGCATGTTACTTTAGCGAGGTAACTAATACAATATGTTCTCAACTGACCTCATTGGACGACAACCGACTTCTGTGTGACCTTCTCTCAGTAATGACTCATATTCTAGTAATTGTTTTGAGGAGCTTCTATCAGCAATGGCAATCCAAAACTACTGTTTCTTGCATTTGTGTTGATAAGGTGCTCAATATTTATATTCACCCGAACCATGATGTGGAAAAGCAGTTGTTGTTGGATTGATCCGGGGGTTTATCAGATATGGTGTTTCTATATATGTTTGGTTTGTGCTATTTGCTTAACGCGTTTGATATATAACAGTGATAAGGAGAGGTACTCATAAGAAGTGTTATCTGATTCTTATATAACTGATTCTCTTCTTTTCGCCAGTACTGCCAACAGTAAGCGTCTAAGGCAGCACTGCCGTATGACATCTATCCATGTCATTGTAGCCATCATAGCTCACATTTGATATAATTAAAACAAGCTTGTGTGTGTATTATTTGATTAATTAATAACTACAACACGAGGCGCTAATTATTCCGCACAGAATGGGAATCTAAGTTACACTCTTTGTTTAATGCAATGTAGGCAATTATTGAATTGTGATATCATTTGAAGGCATTTGCTTTCTAAAGCTTAACTGTTTTTGTCCTAATCGTGTACTCCTAAAGCAAATACAGTAGTCGCTGCAACTATTCAGAAAGAATGGGGTATTATTTGAGGGCCATGAATGTGAATATTACCAAGAACCTGTTGATGTTGTGACGATGCTTAAAATGTGAACCTGGGGAGAACTAAACAAAAGGCCGAATGCAAAACCCCTTCTGTCGACAGATTGCTGTTGAGACTAAGATCACGACAGACTGCCTTGATACGTTTCCGAACTGCTGTTAATAAAGTCAGCTGAAGTCTGATAATTGCATACATTGGCGTTATTGAGCAAGGTTATGCACAGTGATCCCTCCTGTCCATAGAAATGCATCGAATGCCATAAGGAACATGCTCCTGAATAACAGAGATAGATCGGAACTGTGCAGAAAAGAGTATACAGGGCATCCATCACTTTGTGTTCTGAAATTAATAGGGTTTTGATCAACCTGGTGTTTAATGGGCTGACACAGGCCGCCAATGATTGTGGCACTGCCACGGTTTGAGCGACGATATATATATATATATATATATATATATATATATATATATATATATATATATATATATATATATATATATATATATATATATATATATATATATATATATATATATATATATATATATATATATATATATATATATATATATATATATATATATATATATATATATATATATATATATATATCTATATATATATATATATATATATATATATATATATTTTATATACATATATATTTATGCTTGGATCTACCCAGGGATACATTTCGGGGCTTTTTCCGTTACATAAATTGATCAGCATCTCACTATTTTTGATTCAATCATGTATATTTTATATTGTTGTGCAACATTATCAGCCTCATGCACTTGACTTTGTGAAATTCATTTTGATATATAACCAGGTGTATAGTATGAAATGAAACAAAGCATTTGTTTTTCAACCTCCATTCTGACATCAAAAGGTCGCATCACGAAGATCATGGATGCAACCGATGTGCCTTCTGGGATTTTACTGTGCCTATGGTGACGCCTGTGTATACTATTTGCTAGGGGACATCTTTATGATATGAATATTTAGCCTATTGTAATTCTTGCAACAGAAACATAAATAACCTCAGTGACCCCATGCATACTTGTTTTTCGCCATCAGAAAATGACATTCGATTTCACCAAATTAAACGTAACTATGCAAACCAGTTGTTGGTCAAAGCGCGTAACCAATTACCAACTGCGTGTTCATCCAATAAGTAAATTTTCTATCATTCGTTTTATCTGGTATGGCCACAAGGAACATCATAAGACCTAAACAGTAACCGAATTTCAATGTCATATGAAATGAATAACAGTTGGTTGAGGACGACATTTAAGCCAAGACAATGCCAAGTGGGAAACGATTGTGGCGTTTAAGAAATTGCAATATCATAGACGCTTTAAAAAATCGACATTAAAATCGTGAAGGTGATGGATGAGGGTGACTGCAAAGCAATTTAACGCAAGCAAATTTCTCTGCCAGTGGATGGAGCTATACATTTCTTCATTGGGATCCGGAGGTGGTTGATATGTACGATGCGATAGGATGTTTTGTATGTCCTGACTACAGCAATGAGAGAAATGACGCGATATGCAGTATTGCATGTCATAACAAGGATAATGCAACAACATTTTGGTCTTCTTAACGGAAAAACCCTTCCGCCTCTGGTGAGATGCGTGATCAATCATCAGAATACAATTGATTTGGCTCTGAGACGTGACATATAAATGCCGAAACCCGTCATGATTGCTCTTTTCAGTGCCTGTTTCTTTACGACGGGCCGTGTCATGCTGTCTCCAGGAGTATCCGCGGTATTGTTGGACCCAATCCCCACCCAACACATCGCAACCTCCCAGAATGCCGGATATCATATGACCAAGCCAAATCCTTTTGGCACACTTGGTGGTAGATTCCCATCCGATCGTCATATCAGTCATGTATAGTTAGTTTCCCATTAGTTGTTCTGGACATCGGTCCATATGACCTTTTTCAAGGTATAGACCCTCGGTAACATTATTGTTGACAGAGCTTAAAGCTATCATCGTCCAACATTGTGTCGTCCATGCCGCGGTCTGTTTCTGCAGTTCACACGGCTAATCTTAAAGACTTCATAGAAAACATGTAAATAGAAGCCCGTTCATGAGCACATTAATGACAATCACCTGAGGTCAGGTCAGTCCCCATGCATTGAACTACACAAACGAATGCATTTCAAACGTGTACAATCAGCTGATAAACAAGGAATTTTATCAACCCCAAATACACAACAAGTGTGATTGCTTGGCTACTGACGCACGTTAATCGGTTGTGTTTATTAATATATTCACTGTTGCAGTTGATATTCAGAATAGTTATCGTATAAGAAATAAGAATTAACTGATCGACAAATAAGCAGTCATCTTAATTGTTATTGCCAGTCATTGTGAAATATCCGGCTATTATATTTTGCTATATATCTCAGTAAAAGGTCACAATGACAGGTTGGTAGTGCATCTATTTCAATCTACCTAGATCGACAAAGCAATATTTAGATGTTCTCTATGCTGCATCAGATATTGCATTGTATTGTAAAGCAGCATATTTATGATTTCATCATCTGCTATACTTCAATGTGACGGTATAGAATCAATCACAATGATTTGGAACGAATTATTTTCGTCGTAACTTATTTGAAGCATTTAATCATTGTCCTTTTATCTGAATAATATTTTAGAATACTGTGAAATCTCAAGGTAGTGAAAATGTGATACCGATGTCACATTTCCATTAACATATCCATCCGAATTACGTTTAAATATCAATCTTAACTGGTGAAATATTTAATTGTTCATCTACGCTAGATTTTTCATAACTAAATGTATGATTCATTATAGGTTATTTAGTTTATATACAACATTATATCGAAATTTGGTTACATAGCAATCGTCGAATCACCAACAGTGAGTAAGTTAAATGAGCTTCCGTGACTCTTGCACTCGAACGGTTGCGGTAGTGTATTTCTATTTAGCGGGGGATATTCGCAGTTTAATCATCTCTACTAGCATGTCGATTATCTCCAACAACAGCACATCTATTTTCACTGCTACCGATTTTGTAGCAAAGAAGACAGCTGACATATTTATTTATTTCCATTTGAGTATGTATTAGCCCATCAATAATCTAATTTCCACGAGGCAGCCGTATTCATATCCCTCCTTTTCAAACATAAAAATTATTTTGAGTTAAGTGCGATAAATGGGTGGGTAATATATTTGAGGTGTCATTGAGTGCACAGCACCATCATGTCCTGCGTTGTGGAATGTTACTCAGGTATGAATTCCGGGAAATATTGCTCGGTTTTGAATCTTGTCTATGAATGCATATTACAATGGTTCTATACATTTGATCTAGTACGGTCTATGTTAATCATCAATGATTCAATGGCTCTATACATTCGATTTATTACGGTTTATGTTAATCATTAATGATAACGTCTAAATCAACGTGATTTGATTACATGAGGCTACAATACAGTATTACTGCAGATATTATTGTATTTGGCACAATAAAACATGACATCATTTAAGGATGATCCACTTGTTGCTCTGTCCATACAGCCATGGTGCTAGAAAGCCATCCTATCATTCCGAATTCATGGGTGCAATTTAATATGCTATTAAATAGAGATGCATATGAATTCCTACTAGTAAGATATACCATAACTACCTATAATAACAACACAGTGCATTTCTTATTCCACGAAAATCTTTTATTCTGGACAGTTAATTGAGTCCATGGTTACAGAATAACGACCAATAACGGCTATACTTCTGAGCTCTCAGAACATGAAATGTGATTGGATCCGCTCATTTTCCCTCCTGGGGTAGGAATGAGTCATTTAGTAAAAGGCACATTTTGACATTAAACAAATTGCTAGCGTCAAATGCAAAGAACACTGCCCAAGCTAAGATGTATATGTAAATGGCAAATCAAGCCTATGACCCATCAACATATTTTGATTTGATAGCGTTTGATGGTGAAGCTATGAATTTTGTATGAGCAGTGGAGCTGCTGGCGTTGGGCACACCTTAACCCGTTGTATGTATACTGACGCATAAAACACCTTTTATGATCGACAAGATTATTGTATATGTAAGCAGTCGCTATATTGCGGTATTGTGATATCTCTGATCTTTAACTTTAAAAGCAGACAGCAAAACGTCGTTTTTTTTAAGTGTCGTGTAATATAGCTGGTAGACCTGGAGACTATTTGTGATTGATATTTGAAATATAGAGCACCATTTGTTATCAGAAATAGTAAAAGTCTCTTTGTCCCCAACAATAGCATATCAAATGCGCACAACGGATGAGTGAAATCGTGTTGCGTTAATCAGTCACATGTAGGCGCAAACATATCTCGAACATATTTCATTAGTCTCTAAGGTCAGCACAAGCAAATCGGATCTTTCTATTTCAAAACAAACAGTCATTCCTTGATACTGAGTAGAGCTGCGATAAATATGTTAGAAGTTAACATAAATATAACGGTTATGAAATCGCTAACCACCTTTCGATATCTGACAAAAGGTGCTCAGAGCCATTTTAAAGGTCTGTTGTACCCGTCATAGTGCATGAAGGAAATCATAGAAGTGTAACACGTTGCTGGTGAAGGAATTTTACACATTCTATTTATAAGGCGGCCAGATGTTCCTTATGATGTGCCCTGTTATCCCGTGTGAAAGTAGATTAGTATGCAAATTAACTTGAAGCCATTGACTTCAGGACATTCAGTTCGAAATAGAACACATTGAATGTGTGGGAATCAAAAATGTAAAAAAAAAATGCTAATTACATTGCACCATTACAACTCTGCTGGTACCTGAGGGGGTCATACAGTAAGATATCATTGTCGACGGTGTGGCGTAGTAAGTAACCTTATTGTGCAGTGTGGCATTGTTCCGTGTGCTATCCTGCGATGCATTCTAATCATGTTACTGTGACAACAAACGAATGCACTGATATCAATGAATGCGTCTCTCTTTCATCCATACTCTGTCATGCATCACCACCCATTTAAATCACCATGATGCCATTGTTATTACTCAACCGGACGGTTTCCTGCAATCAAATATATAATCGGATCGGGCATACTGATATGCTTCTATACACTTGTTTCAGCTTAACCATGATCCGCAGTGCCATTCATATGTGCAATACACAAACAAGTCTTGCGTTAGGGCCCTTATTTGACCTGAAAAGACACGCCAAGGAATACCGCACAAGTCGTCACTGCTACATGCTTCCCATCGAAAGCCATCTACTCATGCGACCATAGTATTCTTTTTATGTAATACACAATAGCTGGAAGAAATATGAGTGAATATTTTTTTATAAACTGATAAGAACAATCAATGATGATTGCCTAGAAAATTGTCATTTTGCTAATGTTAATAAAATTTCCGGGAAGCATTTCTATAGCCCGTAATATCGATTTATCATGACGCTTTTTGCAAGTTTATCCGGTATCAAATTATGTATTAGACGTTGTTCGAGTCATTACCAACTGATGTGACGCCATCCAAATCGGCACAGTAGGTAATCTGGCTACGTAGTTCTGCCATCCATATGGACATTGCGCCTAAAGCAGCGCGGTATAGATAGATATAGGCTTCATCGCAAAGATAAAACCAATCTTGATATTGTTTAATAAAATGAAATTACACAAGGGATACTGCCAAGTTACCAGCATGCGTAATACTCGTCCCGTAATACTTGTCCCTGCGGCTCTTTATCCGGTTTACAGTCAGGGTATCACTTGAGGCTTAGAATGACGTTAGTAGCCTTAACACAATGGCACAGTAAATTCCACACCTGGGAGAACGCATTCCGCTTAATTACACGAAGGATATTGCGCAGTTACCAGCATGCGCAATACTGGTCTCTCCGGCTGTTAGTCCGGTTAATAGTCAGGGTATCACTTGAGGCTTAGAATGACGTAATTAGCCGGAATGAGAAAGCGGACAGGATGGCGCAGTAAATTCCGCAACTGGGAGAATACATGCCACTTATCACGTATTCAATATTTGTCATTGTAATATTCCCATTTTCTTGTTGTTTTGTCGAGCGTGTTGACCCGCAAACCCGTTGGCTAATTATTCTGTTAACGAACCTACATCTTCCAACGCCTCACTTTACAAGTAATCTGCGTGAGACGGTGCATGAAATGAACATAGTGGAGGAATCTAGCCATCCAGCATCTAAGCCATTGGTTACAACAAAATAATGGATTGCTAATATTCTGCTCTTATCGATGTGGAAATCTCAATATGTAGGAACACATATGCGCAAATACATCGTAATTTACCATATCTTTCCGAGAAAGCCAGCCTAAAGACCTGTTCAGTTAATCATAGCCTCAGGCATAGAGAGCTTATCAAAGGAAAGGTATTCTGCGTTGGGCGTTTGTGCACACCCTCATCTGTGACATTTAGGTAAAATGATGAACACTACAATCAAAATCTGGGAAAACTATTGTGACCACTTCTGCCATAATTGTGAGGTTACTCTGTTGTTATTCAAGTACCTCTCGGTATGACAATGATTGAAAAAATATAAATCATTAATAATATTTTGTACTTTTTATTATTTCTAATGCAATTACAGTCGTATATGCTAGTTAAGGTACACTGTAAAGGAAATCAATAAGCCGTTATATACAAATTATCAGCATCTCTTTTTTTATTGATTATTCTGAGAGTAGCATATAGATGATACACAAGGAGTCAATCCTAACAGCCATCTCCCATATTCCAACAAGCATCACCACAATACAATTTAATTGCGAGAGAGTATTGTTAATAATTATTTCTGCATGGAGCCCACCACAAAATCAAGTCAATAAAATGTTCAATTACAGAAGGTTATATAGCCGATGTTTCGTATGATTATATCTGAAACAGTTACTTCATTAGATGGACATTTAACATTGCTGGGAAATGTTGTCTGTCAATTTTCAGTGTTAGTGTGAAATTGATTCATTCATCTTCTATTATACAATTTGAACAAATATGATAGTTGTATTGGTGGTCAGCTCATATGAAACAAAGCCAAGCATTTGTGCAGAACCTATCTCCTTACACCTGAAAATTATTGTGCTGCCTATTTTCAAAACATGAAACTATCAGCCCTGAAATGTACAGCCAGTATTTTGACAACGCACAGTCATTGTAAATGTTGCGTATGGTGTCAACCTTTAGTGAAGACGATCAAAAGTAGTTTGAAAAGAATATATGTTATCGATACAGCTGCTCACGAACTTTATTAATGCTCGTGTATATAGGATGATATTGATTAGAGAGAAATCACAATTAATGCCATGCTGCCGTAGCGGTCAGGTATATTTTACCTGCTTGTGCAGTTCATTGAGACCAACTATTGAACTCCAGTAGTCGAAAACAATTATTGTTTATCGGTTGTATCAAATACAAATCGGTGAGCTTATCAAAATCAAAAATCTTTATAATGTTTTCCTTTAAACTTGAAATGGAAATTCATTTCAAGTTCAGTCGCATAGCAGTGACTATTAAATTCGTCACTTAAGACCTAGCTCTGACTGAAAATGTTTTCGAGGAGTTCATTTTATCCACGTTGACTTTGGATCTTGGACAAACTATCATTTTCAAATGTGCCGTAATCCGCATATTTGAACTAAAAGTGCCATTTGAATTCGTATCATGATGATTGTAATTGAATACAGATAATCACCACAATCAACCTAAGAGGCGCTGATATGCAGCATTTCTGCTCCCATTTTCTATAACGAACCTTCAAAATTACGGCCAATAACTACGCGAAGAGTCAGATGTTATTTTTCTCACTTCTGCACCCAAAGCTTTCTTTTATCCAAGCCGAAGTTACAATTGACCTTTGGTGAACCTACAGTGCCTAAGGTAATCTCAGTGATTTGATTTTACTTGGAAACATATTCTTGATACATGGAAGGTTAGTTTCTGTTTTTCCATGAATTTTTGCAACAGAATCGTAAACATTCCAGCCGCATACACGTTTATTGTGCAATCAGCAAATGCCAGAGAAGGTGGTGGACCAGAGAATGGTTGCGAGAAGACCCATCTATGGCCAATAAGAGGCACTCCTACAAGAGTTGAGGATAGATAACCCTGAAGCCTTCCCCTACTTCCATTACCTTAGCACAAGGGGTTGAAGACCATCTCAACCCGACCCCAAACAACTGGCACCAACCTGTGTCTCCTGGACTTAACCTCGCCTTGACGCTGAGGTTCCTGGCAACTGGAGAGTGCTACCGGTCCCTTATGTACAGTTTTTGTGCTGCGCACAACACAATCTCAGATATTGTCGCAAGGTTTTTCTCGATGCCTTGGAAGCTTAGGTTATGCAGACACCTACAGAACCCCAAGAGTGGCGGCAGGTGGTGGACCGCTTCCAACAGAGATGGTAATTCAAAATGGCTTGGGCGCTATTGATAGCAAGCATATTGTTATCGAGAAACTTCCCTTTAAGCAACCATGTAGGTACCCAGGCCAGAGTGTAATGCGCTCATGCCACCACTTCCTCCCAGAAGGATCAAGCGACTTTTGATGTTCTACATGTTTATATGCTTATTTGTCCCGTGTGTTAATTGTTTGTTGTTGTATGTTTGTTTGTTTGCCAAAATAAATCAACCTATTTAAATTGATAAAAAAATTATTTTTCATTTTTCTCTATATTCAAAAGACAGACAAACAGGCGGGAAAACTTACAAAGGTCCTTAAAACTGTTCCCAATTGCAGGTGCTGCCAGTATAACATACTGCTGGTGCTGCTGCTGGGCAGCAATGTTGCTGGCAAAGGCTTCCTGTGGCTGCAAGTGGTGATGACTCTCAGCATCCTTCCTCCTCTCCCTCGTCTCCCTCCTCGCCTTAAACAGACACTAATTAACCTCTTGCTGGAAGGTGTCCCACGACTCCTCGTCTTGTTCACCAACGGACAAGCTCATCGTGCGGCCGAACACCATGTGTGCAGTCTCCTCCTGCAATGGTACAAAACAAGAGCAATTGAAACATATTATCAATTATTGTTCAAATTAGATTTTAACCTTTCATAACAATTACCCTAATATGGCGCAACTCCCCCTACTAACAATTATTTATGATTTATTATTCCCAACAAAAACAATGTGATTGGTCAGCCAATTACATCATGTAGATGTGTTAAAACATCTCATGAGGGGACATGGGATTGGGTAATGTCGAAATATTATCATAAGTTTTTTCAAGTTTTTTAGCTTACCCCCCAGGATCCGAAGCGGGTGGACGCGACTCCAATATATACATGCATAAGACCGGTTATAACTTGGCGCAGGCAGGTGTTGGTATCCTAGTCAATAAATATATCTCGTACGCAGTGAAGTCTTGATGGCGCTATCTGAGTATACTGCTCAGGCTGCAAATATAAGAACACAGAAGAGAAAAGAAAATTACACAAATAAACTACCCTCACAACAAATGGTGGAGAAATCCGGGTAAATACCACACCTTTTAAAGTTATATCGGCAGCTTGTTTGGTAGTATGAGTCTGGAATCGGATTCGCAACTGCTCGTTAGCTCTCTCATAATACTCGTCGAAAAACTATCAGTGATAATGAACAGTTTAGAGAAAAACAGAGAAGATACGAAAAGAAGAGGTCCGTTTGTTCGCGATAATCACATCAATTCCGCGCCACAACGCCGCTGGCATTCCCGACCTCGTTGTACAAGATGCGGCCGCATGGGACACAACACGGAAGTGTGTTTCTCGGCCATCCACTACCCCATTTCCCGTCAGTCAACTAGAGCCCCCTGCAGAAATAAGAGTGACACAAGAGACAGCAGGAGCCAAGTACAAGCACCACACGGTCAGCGACGCTACCCTCACCAACATTCCCGGCATTACCAACCCCCAAGTCACCAAGGCAGTTACAAGCCGTCAGCAAGAGAACCATCCACTCACCATCAAACGACAAACCATCGGTGTGGTAATTCTTAATTAAGAAACAGCCAATCGTTTTTCAATGCAAATCAAACTGTAAATTCACTATCGTTGCCAATTCTATGTGACGCATCCACCAAAACAATACTGCATGTAGACTCATCGACACAGACTGAACTCGACGTGACAAAAACGGACGACGCAACGACGCAGACTGAACACGATCAGACAAAAATCCACGACGCAACGACGCAGACCGAACTTGATGACTCATGCACTACCTCCACTAAAACCCAAAATATCCGTCTCCACATCAAATTCCATAAGACCGGACTGCGACGGTGACATCGCGACAACAAACAAAGGCTATCTCGTACGCAGTGAAGTCTTAATATACAGTGAGTATACTGCTCAGGCCACTACGAAGAGAAACAAGAAATACCGAAAACTTGACAACTAATGAATGAAATCTGGAAAATCCCACACCTTTTAAAGTTATATCGGCACGTTGCTGGTAGCCGTTGAGTCTGGAATCGACGATTTTCGCGACGCTAAGACTAGCTCTCTACATCCCGAAGTTCGTCGAAAAACTATCAGTGATAATGACAGTTTAGAGAAAAACCAGAGAAGATACGAAAAGAAGAGGTCCGTTTGTTCGCGATAATCACATCAATTGACGCCACAACGCCGCTGGCATTCCCGACCTCGTTGTACAAGATGCGGCCGCATGGGATCATCTACACGGAATAATGTGTTTCTCGAAAGCCATCCACTACCCCCATTTATATATTATTCAGTCACAACTAGAGCCTGATGCAAACAAAGAGTTAAGAGTGTCTGAATGAGCAATATGTGTTTTTATGTTTTAATATGACACGAAAATCGAGTCTATAATTGAGAACTTTTACGTGTGAACAAATGTCTTAATGTACATGAGAGTTATTATATATTAGATACCAAGTATGTTTGGTGTTATGTTACCCTGGTTCACTTTAATGTTTGTACAGTGGACAAAAAATTTTAAGAGAAATCCATCACCATCAGACGACTAACCATCGGTGTGGTAATCCGTTTTAAGAAAACAGCCAATCGTTTTCAATGCATCAAACCCTAAAGGTCACTATCGTGCCAATAATATGTGACGCATCCACCAAAACAATACGGCATGTGGACTCATGTGACAGACTGAACTCAACGTGACAAAAAGAGCACGACGCAATGACGCAGACTGAATTGGATCATACAAAAATCCACGTTTCGCAACTTACCCCCCGATCCGAACTGACTCATGCACTACCTCCACTAAAATCCACGAAATATCCGTCTCCACATCAAATTCCCCACCGGACTGCGACTTGACATGCGACATCGACATTGAAACGACTGTACAAAATGTACAAAAGACAAAGAAAGTTGGTTAAACCGACGAGCAAAAGACGTTAAGGCAAGAGAAATTCAGATAACAAAGACAGTAGGATTTAAGGCACAGACAGCTCAGTCTGCTCCACTGTGAGCAGATGCACTGACGACTCAGAATTTTACCCAAACGTTGATCCCCTCTCGATCCACACGACAGACGATTTTTACACCTTGCTAACCTCGACGAATCACTTGACGACTAATTGAAACTTTTATGATCCGAGTCTACCCAAATTTAAATTAATGTTCTCTATCACGAGACTGTTATCTACCACCTTGCTAACCTCGACCCCGACATTTCAACTGACGACGACTTTTTCATCGACGCTAAGACAAATGGAAGACTACATCCCGAGAGTTTTATAGGTTGGCTGGTGATGGTCTCCGCAGACTGTTTAAAGCGACCGGGAGTTTCATGACCCCCAACCATCCTCAACGGACTTGTGGTATCGTGTGATGCCGTCTCCCTCATGCAAATGTGACCTGCTTTAATGTAATTCCCTTGGGATGCAATGTGGCTGACAAAATTGAATTAAGTTCTACTGAATTCGCCCGCGTTACCTTTCTCTAATGTAAATTGTATCCATGTGAATTGCTGTGATTCATTTGTTATTATTATCATTTAAATTTTTGTGTTATATATAATGTAGTGATGTACTCACCTTTTATAAAGTTTCGGGTTAATAAGATATGGGATATTCAGTCTATAAGTTGGTTATATAAGATAATGGATTTATATATTATTCAGATATTCAAAGGCCTGATTCAAACAAAGAGTTAACGTTGTCTGAATGAGCAATATGTGTTTTTATGTTTTAATATGAGGGAAAATCTCAGTCTATAATTGAGAACTTTTACGTGTGAACAAATGTCTTAATGTACATGAGAGTTATTATATATTAGTATATGTTATGTTTGGTTCACTTTAATGTTTGTACAGTGGAAGTAAAAATTTTATAGAAAGGGATAATGTTGTACTTTTTATTTTTAAACTCCACATCATGCCCTTAAAGGTATACTCCACTGTGACATAATATGTATGGGCCTCGTTGTAATCGGTCGGTATAGTGGCCGCCTGTGATTGGTCAGCCAATTACAGGTAGAGCTGGTCTCATGAGGGGACATGGGATTGGGTTTATATCGAAGGAGTGTCCAAGTTTCGGGAGCTTACCCCCAGGATCCGAAGCGGGTCACCTTCTCCCTGTACAGGATCCTGGTTGTGGACAGTGTCACGAAAAACTGTACACAATGGCCGTACCACGCTGCGGGCTGACTTCTGGACAGTGGGTGTCGCTCAGTGAATTGGGCAGTACTTAAGTCAGCGTAGACTACAGAGTATCACTCAAGAGCGGCCAATGGCACTCCGTACTTATCTTTGGGTGCAACGTGGGACCTCCAGACTACCCAGCGCACTTTTGCCATCAGTGAGGCAGCAGCTCCACGTTGAGCACCCAGCAGCGTACATGGACTTCTTAGACTTCTTTTGCCCAGGCAGTTTTCAGCCACAATTGTAAACACAATTGCACAGAAATATGCGACATATCATGCTCTGTTTGAAAAAACAAGCGCACAATGGCCGTACCACGCTGCGGGCTGACTGTCATACTCAGTGGGGTGTCGCTCAATATACCGTAATTGGGCGTACTGAAGTACAGTCTAGCGTAGAGGCTACCGTAGATTATCGTACTCAAGCGCGGCCAATCATACCACTCCGTACTTATCCTTTGGCGTGCCACACCCGAACTAGCGTAGTCTAGCGTAGTTTATCGTACTTTAATGTGGTTTGCCTTACTGTAGCGTTCTTATCCGTACGTTACCGAAACGTACTTATCCGTACCCTTCTGTGGCTCATCACCCACATTCCTTAACGTAGTTCAACGTAGTGTAACCTTGCTTAGGGTACTTACACCTCGTCTGACCCACGGTACTCTACACTAAGGATCACAACATCCACTACTGGCTATGTGACATAGAGGTCATACTGGCCACCTATGTTTGTTCATAAGTAGAAATATGAAGTCAAATCCGACACGCAACAAGAATCAAATGGCTATGTCAAAGGTCATACTGGCCACCTATGTTTGTTCATAAGTAGAAATATGAAGTCAAATCCGACACGCAACAAGAACATTTGTCAGCTTCGAAATCAAATAACTTTTGCTGTGTTTGGTATGCAGCGAAAGAAATGGCTATCATTGCTCCACGGAAGGTTCTGTTCCTTTATATCCGACACATTCGTCTGAGGTTTTGTTATCGTTCTCTAGTTTGTCTTTTTCCAATATCAGTTCCATAGCCATGAACGAGATCCATTGTTTCAACATTGGCCTTTGTGCAACATCACTTTCCAAAATCCTAACCTTGTGGCCAGTGCCACGCAGCATCACAAATACAAAATGATTTGTCAACCATCAGTTTTGCGTATTGCTGTGAATCAAATTGGCAGACTTGAAAATGATATCATTTACAGAGACCACGCTATATAAGCAGAGATACAAAGCTGATATATATATATATATAGAGATATATATATATATATATATATATATATATATATATATATATATATATATATATATATATATATATATATATATATATATATATATATATATATATATATATATATATATATATATATATATATATATATATATATATATATATATATATATATATATATATATTTATATATACATATATATGGGTATTGTGTAGGTCTAACGTGACTCAACCTCGTTGATGATCCCTCCGACTGCTAGGTTATGAACATTTTACTCCAGAACCCATTAAAACGTATGATATATACACCGATATAATTTCATCATATGACAACGAAAGGATGGTAAAACCATAATGTGTGATTAATTCACTTCGCCTTGGGTCTCAAAGGATATTTCTCATATAGCCACAAAGAAGACTATCGGTGCATTTTATATATCGACCATATAAAGCTGATAAATACCTGACGAAGCAACTAATGAAACTCGGGCAATTCAAGATGAAAACTCAAGCATATCTTGACTTTGTGGTTATATCGATGCGTCACAATGTAATTGAAGCTTGCAATATTACAAAGTATCATATAATAGTACATCACGTAATGTAAAAGACTACTAACTACCAGTATAACATGTGACAAATGTAAGGCCCTTTGACCGATAACTATGGGATCCTGATAAACTCGCTTGGCTTATAATTGAAAAATTAAAGCGCCATTAAACACCGGCTATGATACAATTAAATCTTAATTATTATTTGTTTCTTGTAAGATGAAGGTGAGATATGATTTGAGGTAAATCCTTATTTTGCCAATCACTGCTTAACTATTCGAGACACTGGTTATTCTCGCCTCCTCTTTAAAGGAATCTAATATGTGGTGGATGATACGTTTACAGTTACTGCTTTATGAGAGTCTGGCCATTTGTGTTTTCTGATGTTGGATAATTATCAGTCAGTGGTTCCAAAGTAAAGCATATCTGTTGCATTCCTTAAATTTAAAAAAGAGGAAATTTTAAAAATCTTCCACGTTTGATATCAACAAGGAGTCTAATTATAATCAGTCTATTAAACATTTGTTTGGAGTTGTAATATTGTTTCAAGAAAATAAAGACTGCATGTTGCGGGTGGATGTGATGTCATCGGAACTCATCCATGGGGATATGTTCCTGCATATATTGCAAGCACCATCAAGCATTTGTTCTTATTATTGGTAGCATTGGTTTTTTCGAATCATTTGCTGTTGGCTAATTTATGCACTATCAAAGGGCGGTTACGCCTTTAGTTTCAATTATATATCTGCTGCAGCTGGAACAGACACATTCACTCATACCGAAAGAGCAAGCACAGTGGAACAAAATTGATATGTTGAAATTCTCGGTATTCATATGAATTGCATGAATTAAGCTACAAATGAGACCTAGATATGCATTATTAACGCCCCTTTGTTTCACATTTGCTTTCTTACGTGTGGGTTGCCGACGTTGTCAATGTGTCCCCATATCGTGTGCTTATATAGACAATATATAACCACACGTTATATATAACATTCATTTCCAAACATTACTTATATAGACGCGTTATTCGCAAAATTAGACAAACACTAATTATATACTTCTACCTAGTATATTTTGCCCCCTACCCTATGAATCAACCTCTGCACTGGTACATCACATTGAATCGCTGGTATACAGCTATTTCATTGCAAACTTATCACAAATGTCATTGCCTCGAGTGAATCGCTTCATGTACTTAATGATGAACGGTTCAAAGTTAATGGGATGCATTATCGATCCAGGTTGCCAGTGCGTATCTGTCCAGCGACACAGACATTAGGTCATTAGATCATGCAATGGCTAGGTAAACTAATGTGAGGTGTGCGTGCCACCGTCGCATTCTAATACCTTCAAGGACCGTGTTCACTGTACAAAACCTGTATCAGGCAAGGTCCAAAGATGATATATTGCACGGATAATATAAGGTAATTAGTACGATGATGGACAAAGCTCTGTCATATTTTACATGTTTGCTTGTGCAGGGTCATTATGACTTTATAAAGACTTCCATCTGAAGGCAATGCGGGTCATGTCAGGCCCGAAAATGACCTAGTTGTAGTTTTCATGGATTCACCAATGGTAGTAGGATGCTGACAAATTGAATATATTATATAATCCAGGGTACTGTTATGTTGCTATATAACTACAGCGATGTCTAAGGTTCTAGTTACTGGAAGAGTATATTGATCGATTTTCAATATCCATCAACGTAGGATACAAATGACTGTGAACTGGCGTCCAGTGTCCCAAAAAGACTTGACATACAACTGTTCATTCTTGGTATAGCAATTTAGTGAATGGAAATCAACAGTAATGTAGATTGTATGCATATCAGTAGAGGACTGCAATATTAATTTACAATGTGACAATTTGCTATTTCACTGGCTAGTAAGTTATGCATATAAACTGTAATAAGTCAAGTCAACCCCTCATTGGGTCTATTTGAGATATCGCACTGCCGTGTGTGAAGTGGAATAACTTTATTCACTTCGTCACTTGCACCAATCAGTGGTCTGTCTTTGGTGTAATGACAAACATATTGCATTACTTGACTGACGATTATGTGTTGGGGTGACATATTTGTGAGCGTCTTCAGTTAATGGAGGGGCATGGCTGTTTTGATCATCAGTGCTGCGACTAAAGAAGTCATTAGTCACGCAACATGTAAGCGTATGATTTAGGCATTAGACATTCTGCTGATTTTTTGTTATCCGAAAGCGTTAGGAAAGTGATATTTGTTGAACGATACGAAATAGCTTTCAACGGGTTCAATCATCGACGGGCAAACTACTATCTCTACCACTCTGCTTTGTGTGACTTGCACAGTCAGCACTAATTATTGAGTATGTAGCGCGACCGAAGAAAATTAGATGCTAAAATAGTATATATATACATGCATATATATATATATATATATATCATATAAATATATATATATATATATATATATATATATATATATATATATATATATATATATATATATATATATATATATATATATATATATATATATATATATATATATATATATATATATATATATATATATATATATATATTACAACATTGAGCCATTGCCCTAATATCAATCGCGTTGTGCATTACTTGGATTTATGTGTCATTTACCTATAAAAACTCCGGCACATTTATAGCATCCGACTGTTGATACTTACCTCTAAAAGCATGAACAGATAAATAGTTAATTGCTTTATCAAAAAAAGCATTATTGATCATAATTATGAAGCCACCCAGTAATGTCTGTAAGGCTTTCGTCGTTTCTGTTTACTTCCATATTGCAACACAATGCAATATAGATGGGAAAGTTACAGCAAATGAATGCGGCTCTTGTTAGGGAAATATTGTTGTATGCTATCGACCAGAGACGATCGAATATGCAGTCTGTTCTACATACTCACAACATTATCCGCTGTCATATTTATGCATGTGATAAGCGCTGCCGACCCTCTGAAAAAGCCCTTGTTGTGACAGTACCAGCAATGAATACATGCATTCTAATGTAGGTGACGATGTCGTTTTCATGGCAAAAATGCAGATGTTCTTCAATGATATTTTGATTAATAAAATGCCGAGCAAGAAGATATATAGAACTAAAGATATGTATAAGAAGTTACTACAATTGCAATAGAAGATAAATCAAGCAATTCTTATGTTATTGTAAATTATATATTATATGCGTCATATGTTGATCGCATATTTCAGGTAACATTAGACAACAGTAAACCAAATCGAATGTTTTGCCACCTTTTGCGTTAGTGAGTTTGCAATGTGCATAACAAATGAGGATGTATAATTTACAGCAAACGAAATGTCAAAGGATAGTTTGAGACAATTAGTTTGTGTTCCTTATTTCCCACGCCTACGTTCCAATGTGCATGGTGCTCAACATACGTAGTTAACACACTATGAGCAGTGTAACCGACATCGTTACCCGCACACTTCAATAACGATGCAATGTCAATGCGCTTGTTAAGAGGATCTTATAACTATTGCTTTTGGTTAAAAACAAGTGAGTGAGGACAAGGTATTTAACACAAGGTATTTACAGGTCAAATTGATAAAGAAAATTAAGTAATGCAAATGCAAAATAATTTAGAGAGTTAAAGCTATGCATGGATAGATTACGATAACTTAGCTATCATATTCTTAATAAGGGTTAAACCTTATTCATATTCATACCGTTCGCAATAACATCGATTACTGCCATATTCGTTCGTGCATTTTAACATCACCAATATCCGTCAAGAATATGGTGTCATTCGAAACGCATTATTCTACATAAATTTTAAATAAGCTACGAGCCTAAATGAATCTTGTAATAAATGAGATCTACCTAGCTCCGTCTCCAAACATCAAACGTTGCTAAGCTGTCGACATATGCTTTACATAACCATTCTTTTACATTTTTCAGCCATTAATCTCGACCTGATGCTGAATAACTTTGCATATCTCATCAAATATTGTTTATACAATATATGCGGAAAGGACACTTTGTGAAGATGTAATTTAGGTTATTTTGTCATTCAGTCATGGAATATTAATCAAACATATTAAAAGTCAGAATAAGGTAAATATAGTCAGACAGCACGAGACAAGGTAAGATCTATTGGCGAGACTGAGCTAGGTCATATATGTATGCATGTATGCATGTATGCATGTATGTATGTATGTATGTATGTATGTATGTATGTATGTATGTATGTATGTATGTATGTATGTATGTATGTATGTATGTATGTATGTATGTATGTATGTATGTATGTATGTATGTATGTATGTATGTATGTATGTATGTATGTATGTATGTATGTATGTATGTATGTATGTATGTATGTATGTATGTATGTATGTATGTATGTATGTATGTATGTATGTATGTATGTATGTATGTATGTATGTATGTATGTATGTATGTATGTATGTATGTAAGCATTCCCGGAAACCTAGCAGGATACTTAACGATAACCATTTGAACCTCTCCCGCTAGCCGAGTGACCTTGAGGTAATATAGACAACTTAGATTAAATAGCTATCTGAAGATTAACAGGATAAAAGCATCCTGATAGTCACCTACCCACCGTGTTACATCGACAAAACCATGTCGGGTGTTACTTTGCTGTACGCCATATGTCGATTTCAATCTTATTGCATAATTGATCATTTCCTGTGCTCTCAAGGAAGGTAAAAGTCAGCTTGATATACACATATAGTGGATTGTCATTTCATTGCATAATGTATCATTTTTTATGCTCTCGAATAAGATGAATAAATGGAAGAGGGTGTTATCTATTTGATTGACCGATTGCAACCATCCATAGTGACACCGAAAGAAATAGCGCATCATCGGATCACAGGAAATCGTCTTACAAAATATTTTTGTGAGAAATGACCTCGACGGAGTTTTTTTTAAAAAGTTTATAGAAATAAACAATCATGGGAATATACAAATGGGCGTATAAACATATGTTTGCACGTTTGGCTTGAGTATTTATTACTAAGTCGGGCTTGTGTTATTTGAATCAAAGATAGCATATCACACAGCACAGTATAATTAGATGCTACTTCAGTCATATTCCTAATAGACTGGCACAATAATTCGACAGGGCCCCCGCAACAATTTATATGCAAGCCCTTGATCTCTCGGCCTCAATACCTCGGAGTTCTTTTAAATAAGTGGATAACTGCTACTCGATTTCTACATAGATTTTATCGACGTGACTGCTTCCGAAACCTTCCCTGACCAATTTGACAAACATCGCCAAGCAGCGTCAACTTGAACATGCGCGAAGTCGAGATTAAAATTCTGCGTAGGCGAAAGATTCAATTGAATCTGATACTATCGTCCAAATGTCGGATTAACTTATACTTTACCCAAAACGCATACAAAAAAGACTTCATTTTGACTTTCATAATTGTAATCCACCATAATGGATCAGAAGCAGTGAAATAATTTTCATTATCATTTGATATCATATTGTTCAAATATGATTGATGCATCAACCATTCCTGACCCGGCAAGTGTAAGATTACAATCGAGTAGCAGTTAACGATGATAAAATAATGCAAGATGATCAACAATGATTGAGTAATGACCCTGGTCTGTGTTTGTTCAGCTCCACAGTCTGATATATTGCGCCAAAGAGAACAAGAACCTATAGTGAAGCTGGACTGATGGATCAATATAACATACACCCACGAATTGTTTTATTTACTTGTCAATCTTGCTTAGAGAGATGTTTTTATTTGCTAGTCTTCTCGCATTTTCCACTAGTCGCAGATCAAATTCATGCCTCATCAACGTGAATTGCTTTGTTTAACATCCTAAATAGTTCGCCTTTTTGCTGCTATAAATTCAATAAGAGAACCACATAAAAACAAGAGACAAAGGTGAATGCGGCTGCGTAAATTACTTAAGTACAAAGCAACAGTAAGGGTATGATTTAGACATTTAGCTTTTACCTAGTTCCGTTTGTTAGTCTGCTGTAACGGCGGTGTCAACTCTTAGGGGGTAATGCAAATGAGGGAATAGTCCGCCGGTGTGACTACGGATTATGATTGATTGCAGCGTTGTCAAAAACATTTATCGACTGGCGTCTCCTCTACAGATCCGTATTTAGTTCAGCTTAGCTGGTTGATAATTCATTGGGTTTATAGTTAAGTTGGATACCTATGATAAATGAATGGATTTAACGTGTTTCAAGCTTAACAAATGAACAACCAAATAGGATCTGGCGACAGTCAAGGTTATTCAATTACACTGACTAATGGAGGACACGATTTCTCTGATTGCAATAATTATGTGTTATACTAAGTGCTATTTTATCGCAAGTGTCCGGTGCCCAGGTTTAAATGTTGTAGGGATCAAATGTGTAGTGCTAAGCTGCTACATGTTATGCAGGCAGATTTCGTCTGTGCTACTTATTGTGTGAAGGGTAATCAACCAAAAACTCCAAATCGCCGAAATCCTACCAGCGCCGTTCTGGCGGGAATAAAACTTACTTTTAAAATGCAAGTTTCTCCAATTTGATCTTATCCACATGGTTGATTTCAGACCTTACCTTAAATACCGGTGATTAGCTATCGACAAGCATAAACTGTAGCTGGAAGCTCCGCTCAAATGTTCTAACAGCTCGGCAACACATCTTGTTATCAAAATCATCCGGGATGAGTCTCCTCGTTGTTAAACAACTCTCTTTGAACTCAGAATTGAACCAGGCATTGAATATTGTAGGAGCTTTATAGGACAAAAATCGAGACAATTTATCTCTCTGTAACTTAATCACGCTGGTAATGGCATTGGGGAAATAAATGGACCAAAGATTACTAATAGAAAGGCTCAAACTTAAGCAGTTTATGTTCCTGGAAGAGATGTGCTTCGCCGCTGTGCTTGTCGAGTTGTGTCTGAGTGAGGATCTAACACCGAATCAACGTCTGCATCAACATTAAAGGATTAAAACCATCGAGATCGCATTACAGCAAGTTACCAATAACTAGCGACTGTCACACACTTCGAAATGATTGAACAATATGCACCATTATTAGTAAAGTTATATTTCATTGTGTTACATGTGCATAGATGTAACTGACTGTTCATCACTTGTAAAAAAATCAAATTAGCGAAGTACAGTGTCGTGAGAGAAGCCATCTATTACGCTTACTGTCGTGTAATAATTAATGTATTGGTACTTGCTAATGCAATTTGATGGTAACCCATCCGAAAAGTAATATTGCAGGGATCGATTTAACACAATTACATTGCCGACGAAATATGCGATAGTATTCAGACGTCCACAACATCCGTCAACACTGCATCTGATCTTGCGCATATTGGATAGGTTTTACAACAGGTTTAGTTCCTAGTTACGACTTCACCATGTCGTATTAAAACAAATTTATTGTAGTGCTGCTATCTATGTACCAATGTATGTTTCATCATCCAATTCCGTTAAAATTCGTAAACGGATGTACATGTTATTGTTACAGTACACAATAAGGATGGAGATAATCATTGTTTCAATGGGTTTTGAGCGTACAATTTATCAACTCAAATTATATGCTAAAAATGCGCGTTGCTAGAGACGGGGTGGTTGTTTCCAAAACGGATCATATGCAGCCAATATGGATATACATAGTTCAACTCATAGTTGTTTTACAGACGTTTATACGAATGCACAGAGCACTGTAACAACGTTAAGGACAAAACGTGTGATGTAAAAGGGAATACTGAAGATGCTAACATCATTCTTGCATATTATCAGCTCTTAGGGGTAATACCATATGAACAACTTAATGATTATAATGACTTTGAATAGCACATGTGATGGAAAATCTTAGGAGTGGTAAATCGATCACCTATAAAGTGTTAATGTGACACCAATATTCATAGCAGGCAATCGTGAGCATCCAGCCAAATCCCGGCCTGTCAGCTTAGCATCTGTGGAAAGCAAAATAATGGAAACAATCGTAAAAGGCAAACCTGTATAACCTTGGCTTATGACCCCTTGTATCAGTGGCATCGCATGAACAAATGAATAGCTCAGTAAGAGAAGGCTGCGAGTGGTGATAAGCTGAATAGCACCAGATGGGATGAGCGATACCTGCGGTATTCCTGGAGGTTTGGTCCTTGGCCACGCCGTTCTCTTGATAAATATATATATACATGTATATGTATATAAATATATATGTGTATATAAATATGTATGTGTATACATACATATATATATATATAAATACATATATTTAAATATATAATGCTGTTTTTCAGTCGTGTCACCTTTTTAAACGTTATATCACATTTCATAAACTATACTTATGGCCTCTTTAAAGAAACATATTGACAAAGTAGAATAGCAGTTCATTATTGCAGCTTGATATAAATGGTTCATTTGCATTTGCAAATAAGCTGAGCAGCCTTGAACTGCGCTTGAATTTGGTCACAACATGCTGCCATAGTTATTTAGCAAGTGAATGATTCGAAGGGAAAGAGGGTATACACTTAAGTTTTGAATGAAATCGATGAAAATATGTTAGAAGTTATCCATGAATTATGAATCAGCTCATCTAGAAAATGAATGCAGTTGACAACATACGTTTGAAACGTGCACGAATGCACCCGTAAAATTGGCGAAATCTGCTTACCTTAGTATCACAAATTTGTTTGTAGACAACAAGGGGCCGTATCCATACATAATCTTAGGACCGTAAACTCTTTAGTCTCCTAGCGAGCTCAACCCTGAGTCGCTAGGTCAAGCTTAAACTATACTACGCGCGAAATCCAACGGTCTGTCATATTACAACAAAACTCAACACGTAGTTGACAAAATGTGTGTTTATCGTGGAATTATAATGCTATTAGTGTAGGCATCGTTGATGGAATTATTTCACCCTCGAGTGGATTAGTCGTGAATATATTGCTGCTTTTTATAAATATTAATCTCCAAAAGAAACAATGGTTCGTCGTGCCGTTATGAACATGTTCCTGGTGTGCTGTGGAATTTGTGTTATTGAAACTTTTGGTCAATGACTTATAGAAACTCTTGGTCAATGACTAAACAATTATATACTTGATATCACATAATATTGTACAGTTTGATTGAATAAAGATGAGTGATATATTCCAGTCTACCAGTTTTAAGGCTATTCCTTTTGATTTTGACAAGCGATAACGACGATAGACTATTTTATAAAAATATACAGACTAGTCAGTTATCTTGATTCTTTCGTCTTAATCGATTATTCTTCGCAATTTTTTAGTAAATTTCCGTCTAATGAACACTCAATAACATATTTTTTTCTTTTTCATGTAAAAAAACAAACTTTGCGATGATATATGTGAAATCATTGCCATTAGTTCTTTTTTGGCTGTTTGCCAGCCCTGGCGGTCTCAGCTGAGTTCGCTGACAATTTGTTTTGTGGACACGCCTGAGTTCGCGGACTCAGCTAAGCTCGCCGACTCAAGTTAAGACGACTCAAGTTGAGATTCTTTATGGATACGGCCCCAGACGTCTACATGCAAGTGTGAGATTCATGCATCGATTCAATGCATCATCGAAACACGCTGTTGAAGTTGGAACGTCCCAAATATCGGTAATGCTATGGAAGTCTGAGCAATAGAATCCAATTGATGTGAGATGCTTCAACTAAGGGGATAATTATGCGAGAAAAGGCGCTATTGCGCATAATACACCAATATTTCCTAATCATTGATAGGCTTTGAAATGTCTTGTATATCCTACAATATCAATATTTACTGCCCTGTTGACCTCAAAAGCCGTATAACATGGTGCACAGTAGTAGATGAAGCACCAGCATAGCTTAAACTGGCATGTACAAATGTGTAGGTACGAGCTGATAAGCGAAGATACCCTGCTTACAAGAGACAACTGGCAATGCTGATGGATTTCCCGCTAATCAAAATATGCTGACACGGAATCACAACGGACGTATTTATCGTCGCTTAGCGAAAGTACAGCAAGTGGGATACCATTGTACAGATATACATAGATTTTAAGGGAACCTGGAGTACCTGGATACCGAGGTGTAGGCGATGTTAGCAATTTCCACTAAAACAGGAACGATTCATTTAATCCAGACAATCATCTGGCATTAGGAGTTCGCTATTGGGTACAAACCATCCCATTCAATGTTCATCTGCAGAACGTGGCCAGGATTAAGCAGATTAGTTTGCATCATACTTTTAAAACAAGGTTTTATCTATCTCCAGATATACAGGTCTGGAGGAGTCCGAAATTTCGTCAAGTAGTTCAATTTAAGGTTAGAGGTAATTTCAAACTCCTAGAATTGGCAAATTGCATTTCTTTTAGTTGAGCTCAATTTTTACGAAAAATTCATTCATAGTGCCATTGTTTCTTTGAAATTATTCAAATCACTCTGGAAAACGATTGTTTATATCTGAATGTAGGGGTACGGATTCCGAAAATATATAACACATCTCTGGAATGGAGTAACTCAGGTGATGTCCAGAGGCCACTGCTTAGCTGGAATTCAAAACATGCTATGGGCCGTACGGAGGAGGCCTTCCAATGTGTTTCGCACGACGTTGATGCCCGAATACTGATTGTCTTTAAGCTCTAGGTATTTATACAAATGTGGCGTCGTCAGCAAGCGTGGAGGAACAATTACCTTTAACTGCAATTGAAGATCGAACGGGCTGATGTTATTTGTTATGGGAATTGGCTAGTGCGGAATGTTTGCTTCAAGGGCTCTACTTGCTACATCGGGACTATTTGATTTGGAAACAGACCCTTTCCTTCACATATCAAGATTTGGTACTCAAGGGGTTTTGGGGGATTATGATTCCACACTGGCTGAAGACGCTTATAACCCACACTGGCTGAAGACGCTTATTACAGTTAATAAATAAAATATTCATGAAAAGGACGGTCCCAGTTGCATTGTTGGAAGGAATGTAATAATATTGACATGCACGGGACAATGCATGTCTGTACAACCGAGAATGTAGCCTCGAGTCTCTGTTTTTAGTCCCGCCACTGCTTATGCACAGAATTGCTGCAGGTAGGGCGTAGGTATCTGTTCTGTCATAAAACGATTCACCCATTTAACTACCACGCTAGGTTTGTATCTAGGATTCAAATGGCCCCAAGCGTGAATTGTATATGGATTTTGCCAGCCCTGTTATTGTCCTATTTCCCCGTAAAATGAAACACTGTCGTTGTAGAGACATTGACACGTAAGCCACGAGATCTGCGTCAATAGTTTTCGCAAAGTACGACCACCGTTTGGTGGGTGAGGACAAGTTCAGAAGTACGGTTCAGTCATTAAGCTTGATGTCAGGAAGCTGTTATACAAGTGGTCGGTTTGTTTGAATATTTCATGTTCTTGTCTCCCATGTATCAGCGTAAAAGGAAAGTCTGTGATTTGTCACAGATTACAGCGATATGAATTGAGTGATCAATGTAATAAGAAAATTCACCATACATAATAACTAAAACTGCTAACTTTCATAAATACATATCGGGCAGTAGTTTTTTTATATAGAACAAGCAAATCCTTGACAATAGCAGATATGCGCTTCACCGTCTGGTCTGTTCATTACAATACCATGCGCTTCACCGATTTAAAGCAGTGATCTATAAACAATTAACAAGCTGTTTCTACACCTATTAATGCTTTGCTTTTGTTAACTTTAGATCGTGATCATACCACAAAGTATCAAAGTGTAATGCCAGGAAGCCAGCGGATTTCTAGAGGTTCAGCAAAATCATTCCTGTTTCGATCCAAAAGAAGATCCTGATACTTCTAGTTGTTCAGCAAAATCATTCCTGTTTCGATACAAACGTACACTTGACCATGCTAGGAAGATGAGCTGCTTTACCAAACAGGCAAATGTTACAGTTGCTGTCTGAAATAACGTTAAGTGTCAAAGTTGGACGAAAACTTATGTCAGTGATAATTGACGTTTAGTGTGACACATCCCCATAAATGTCAATGCTCTGTAATTATCGTGAAAGCAGCTAAAAAGCAAGCTCTTTAAAGCTTTGTTCGGTGAAGCAACACTTATAGGGATCTGTGCATCAGTAGTATTTGAGACCACGAGGAAAGTGCTCCATCCATGCGCTCACAACTGGTCACAACAGAATGATTTTCCCTAAAGCTTTGTAAGGTAGATATCACCTTCAATGCGGATGTAATAGTAACCGCAAAATAACAAGCATCTTGCTGCAGGAATTTGTAAATAGATCAACAGATGTTTCCGCATGGTTCCAATCGTTTATGACATGACTGATCTATATTTGTGGGGCTTCTAAAATGCTTCCAAGGCCCGCTTTATGTTACTTTTATTCGATCCATATATAAAGCACCTAATTGGACGGACGCTCGACGAAAAGTATATCATCACGTCCAGTATATTATGAAACGAAATCCATGTGATCCAAGACCTTCAATATGCTATTTCAAGATGACCACTTACACACCCGTTGAGAATCGCAGACAGCTCAAGACGATTGATAAAGAGTTCACAAGGTTGCATATAATAAGACTCACCATCTACGGCAGAAAGAGGCTCATTTTCGCGTTCGACCAGTTATTTATAATTAATGATATTGTTATCAAATCAAAGATGCATCACATGCTGCACAGACATGTTATCATGATTTGTTAGTTGTTACAAAACAAGCTGATGAAAGTTAATTATTCACATCCCCTAATGCTACGCAGCTTCTTAGATCGAGTTGAGCGGTCAGATAAATTCAAGCAGACGTGTCTGTAATCAAGAATAAAACATCCCATAAAATCACTAAGCAATTATCTTACATGTCGTAGACAATAAAAGTGTAAGTCTTACACTTTGTACATTTGTTAACACAGCAGAACTGTCAAAAGCGCACAAACTGTATATGTCCCAGCATTAAATGGTAGACTGCCCTGCCATGTATGTATTAATGTATTGATGTATGTATGTATGTATGTATGTATACATTTATGTGTGTATGTATGTATGTATGTATGTATGTATGTATGTATGTATGTATGTATGTATGTATGTATGTATGTATGTATGTATGTATGTATGTATGTATGTATGTATGTATGTATGTATGTATGTATGTATGTATGTATGTATGTATGTATGTATGTATGTATGTATGTATGTATGTATGTATGTATGTATGTATGTATGTATGTATGTATGTATGTGTATGTATGTATGTATGTATGTATGTATGTATGTATGTATGTATGGATGTATGTATTCCTGTTGTATATTTATGTAGGTGTGCATGCTTGTATGTATTCCTGGTGTATGTTTATGTATGTATGTATGTATGTATGTATGTATGTATGTATGTATGTATGTATGTATGTATGTATGTATGTATGTATGTATGTATGTATGTATGTATGTATGTATGTATGTATGTATGTATGTATGTATGTATGTATGTATGTATGTATGTATGTATGTATGTATGTATGTATGTATGTATGTATGTATGTATGTATGTATGTATGTATGTATGTATGTATGTATGTATGTCTGTATGTATGTATGTATGTATGTATGTATGTATGTATGTATGTATGTGTATGTACGGATGTATGTATGTATGTATGTATGTATGTATGTATGTATGTATGCATGTATGCATGCATATTTGAATGTATGGATGCATGTATGTATGTATGTATGTATGTATGTATGTATGTATGTATGTATGTATGTATGTATGTATGTATGTATGTATGTATGTATGTATGTATGTATGTATGTATGTATGTATGTATGTATGTATGTATGTATGTATGTATGAATTATTGTATGTATGTATGTATGTATGTATGTATGTATGTATGTATGTATGTATGTATGTATGTATGCATGTATGCATGCATATTTGAATGTATGGATGCATGTATGTATGTATGTATGTATGTATGTATGTATGTATGTATGTATGTATGTATGTATGTATGTATGTATGTATGTATGTATGTATGAATGTACGTATGTATGCATGTATGTATGTATGTATGTATGCATGTATGCATGCATATTTGAATGTATGGATGCATGTATGTATGTATGTATGTATGTATGTATGTATGTATGTATGTATGTATGTATGTATGTATGTATGTATGTATGTATGTATGTATGTATGTATGTATGTATGTATGTATGTATGTATGTATGTATGTATGTATGTATGTATGTATGTATGTATGTATGTATGTATGTATGTATGTATGTATGTATGTATGTATGTATGTATGTATGTATGTATGTATGTATGTATGTATGAATGTATGTATGTATGTATTTATGTATGTATTTATGAATCTATGCACATATGTATATATGCATATTTGTATATATGTTCTGCTTTCAATTATCTGGTCACCAATATTCAACCAAAAGAGTAATTTTGGATGGAACACAAATTGTTTCGGCACTTGAGATAAATATTTTACCATGATATTTTATTATTACCTACTATTAACTAAAATTATTGGCTGACTCGCTGTCATCTTACATATTCCCCCAGCATTCCTGGAAACCTAGCAGGATACTTAACGATAACCGTTTGAACCTCTCCCGCTAGCCGAGTGACCTTGAGGTAATATAGACAACTTAGATTAAATAGCTATCTGAAGATTAACAGGATAAAAGCATCCTGATAGTCACCTACCCACCGTGTTACATCAACAAAACCATGTCGGGTGTTACTTTGCTGTACGCCATATGTCGATTTCAATCTTATTGCATAATTGATCATTTCCTGTGGTCTCAAGATAGGTAAAAGTCAGCTTGATATACACATATAGTGGATTGTCATTTCATTGCATAATGTATCATTGTTTATGCTCTCAAATAAGATGAATAAATAGAAGAGGGTTTTATCTATTTAATTGACCGATTGCAACCATCCATAGTGAGAAATGACCTCGACGTAGTTTTTTTTAAAAAGTTTATAGAAATAAACAATCATGGGAATATACAAATGGGCGTATAAACATATGTTTTCACGTTTGGCTTGAGTATTTATTACTAAGTCGGGCTTGTGTTATTTGAATCAAAGATAGCATATCACACGGCACAGTATAATTAGATGCTACTTCAGTCATATTCCTAATAGACTGGCACAATAATTCGACAAGGCCCCCGCAACCATTAATATGGAAGCCCTTGATCTCTCGGCCTCAATACCTCGGAGTTCTTTTAAATAAGTGGATAACTGCTACTCGATTTCTACATAGATTATATCGACGTGACTGCTTCCGAAACCTTCCCTGACCAATCTGACAAACATCGCCAAGCAACGTCAACTTGAACATGCGCGAAGTCGAGATTAAGATTCTGCGTAGGCGAAAGATTCAATTGAATCTGATACTATCGTCCAAATAACAAGATTAACTTATACTTCACCCAAAAGGCATACAAAAAGACTTCATTTTGACTATAATAATTGTAATCCACCATAATGGATCAGAAGCAGTGAAGTAATTTTCATTATCATTTGAATCATATTGTTCAAATATGATTGATGCATCAACCATTCCTGACACGGCAAGTGTAAGATTACAATCGAGTAGCAGTTAACGATGATAAAATAATGCAAGATGATCAACAATGATTGAGTAATGACCCTGGTCTGTGTTTGTTTAGCTCCACAGTATGATATATTGCGCCCAAGAGAACAAGAACCTATTGTGAAGCTGGACTGATGGATCAATATAACATACACCCACGAATTGTTTTATTTACTTGTCAATCTTGCTTAGAGAGAAAGTTTTATTTGCTAGTGTTCTCGCATTTTCCTCCAGTCGCAGATCAAATTCATGCCTCATCAACGTGAATTGCTTTGTTTAACATCCTAAATAGATCGCCTTTTTGCTGCAATAAATTCAATAAGAGAACCACATAAGAACAAGAGACAGAGCCGTGAGATATAACAAAGGTGAATGCGGCTGCGTAAATTACTTAAGTACAAAGCAACAGTAAGGGTATGATTTAGACATTTAGCTTTTACCTAGTTCCGTTTGTTAGTCTGCTGTAACGGCGGTGTCAACTCTTAGGGGGTAATGCAAATGAGGGAATAGTCCGCCGGGGTGACTAACGGATTATGATTGATTGCAGCGTTGTCAAAAACATTTATCGACTGGCGTCTCCTCTACAAATCCGTATTTAGTTCAGCTTAGCTGGTTGATATTTCATTGGGTTTATAGTTAAGTTGGATATCTATGATAAATGAATGGATTTAACGTTTTTTTAAGCTTAACAAATGAACAACCAAATAGGATCTGGCGACAGTCAAGGTTATTCAATTACACTGACTAATGGAGGACACGATTTCTCTGATTGCAATAATTATGTGTTATACTAAGTGCTATTTTATCGCAAGTGTCCGCGTGCCCAGGTTTAAATGTGTAGTGCTAAGCTGCTACATGTTATGCAGGCATATTGCTGATCTTTCGTCTGTGCTACTTATTGTGTGAAGGGTAATCAACCAAAAACTCCAAATCGCCGAAATCCTACCAGTGCCGTTCTGGCGGGAATAAAACTTACTTTTAAAATGCAAGTTTCTCCAATTTGATCTTATCCACATGGTTGATTTCAGACCTTACCTTAAACACCGGTGATTAGCTATCGACAAGCATAACCTGTAGCTGGAAGCTCCGCTCAAATGTTCTAACAACTCGGCAACACATCTTGTCATCAAAACCATCCGGGATGAGTCTCCTCGTTGTTAAACAACTCTCTTTGAACTCAGAATTGATCCAGGCATTGAATATTGTAGGAGCTTTATAGGGCAAAATTCGAGACAATTTATCTCTCTGTAACTTAATCACGCTGGTAATGGCATTAGGGAAAAAAATGGACCAAAGATTTACAAAAATGCGACAGGATGTCAGCCAAACAGCTAGGCCAGCTACATAGCTATAATTCGGTTGCAGATGCAGTTACTAATAAAAAGGCTCAAACTTAAGCAGTTTATGTTCCTGAAAGAGATGTGCTTCGCCGCTGAGCTTGTCGCGTTGTGTCTGAGCGAGGATCTAACACCGAATCAACGACTGCATCAACATTACAGGATTAAATCCAACGATATCGCATTACAGCAAGTTACCAATAACTAGCACCTGTCACACACTTCGAAATGATTGAACAATATGCACCATTATTAGTAAAGTTATATTTCATTGTGTTACATGTGCATAGATGTAACTGACTGTTCATCACTTGTATAAAAATCAAATTAGCGAAGTACAGTGTCGTGAGAGAAGCCATCTATTACGCTTACTGTCGTGTAATAATTAATGTATTGGTACTTGCTAATGCAATTTGATGGTAACCCATCCGAAAAGTAATATTGCAGGGATCGATTTAACACAATTACATTGCCGACGAAATATACGATAGTATTCAGACGTCCACAACATCCGTCAACACTGCATCTGATCTTGCGCATATTGGATAGGTTTTACAACAGGTTTTGTTCCTAGTCACGACTACACCATGTTGTATCAAAAATAATTTATTGTAGTGCCCCTATCTATTTACCAATGTATGTTTCATCATCCAATTCCGTTACGTGTTATTGTTACAGTACACAATAAGGATGGAGATAATCATTGTTTCAATGGGTTTTGAGCGTATAATTTATCAACTAAAATTATATGCTAAAAATGCGCGTTGCTAGAGACGGGGTGGTTGTTTTGAAAACGGATCATATGCAGCCAATATGGATATACATAGTTCAATTCATAGTTGTTTTAAAGCGTTTATACGAATGCACATAGCACTGTAACAACGTTAAGGACAAAACGTGTGATGAAGGTGCTGTAAAAGGGAATACTGAAGATGCTAACATCATTCTTGCATATTGTCAGCTCTTAGGGGTAATACCATATGAACAACTTAATGATTATAATGACTTTGAATAGCACATGTGATGGAAAATTTTAGGAGTGGTAAATCGATCACCTGAAAAGTGTTAATGTGACACCAATATTCATAGCAGGCAATCGTGAGCATCCAGCAAAATCCCGGCCTGTCAGCTTAGCATCTGTGGAAAGCAAAATAATGGAAACAATCGTAAAAGGCAAACCTGTATAACCTTGGCTTATGACCCCTTGTATCAGTGGCATCGCATGAACAAATGAATAGCTCAGTATGAGAAGGCTGCGAGTGGTGATAAGTTGAATAGCACCAGATGGGATGAGCGATACCTGCGGTATTCCTGGAGGTTTGGTCCTTGGCCACGCCGTTCTCTTGATAAATTTATATATACATGTATATGTATATAAATATATATGTGTATATAAATATATATGTGTATACATATATATATATATATATATATATATATATATATATATATATATATATATATATTTATATATATATATATAAATACATATATTTAAATATATAATGCTGTTTTTCAGTCGTGTCACCTTTTTAAACGTTATATCACATTTCATAAACTATACTTATGGCCTCTTTACAGAAACATATTGACAAAGTAGAATAGCAGTTCATTATTGCAGCCTGATATAAATGGTTCATTTGCATTTGCAAATAGGCTGAGCAGCCTTGAACTGCGCTTGAATTTGGTCACAATATGCTGCCATAGTTATTTAGCAAGTGAATGATTCGAAGGGAAAGAGTGTATACACTTAAGTTTTGAATGAAATCGATAAAAATATGTTAGAAGTTATCCATGAATTATGAATCAGTTCATCTAGAAAATGAATGCAGTTGACAACATACGTTTGAAACGTGCACGAATGCACCCGAAAAACTGGAGAAATCTGCTTACCATAGTATCACAAATTTGTTTTTAAACAACCAGGGGCCGTATCCATACATAATCTTAGGACCGTAAACTCTTTAGTCTCCTAGCGAGCTCAACCATGAGTCGCTAGGTCAAGCTTAAACAATACTACGCGCGAAATCCAACGGTCTGTCATGTTACAACTAAATGCAACACGTAGTTGACAAAATGTGTGTTTATCGTGGAATTATAATGCTATTAGTGTAGGCATTGTTGATGGAATTATTTCACCCTCGAGTGGATTAGTCGTGAATATATTGCTGCTTTTTATAAATATTAATCTCCAAAAGAAACTATGGTTCGTCGTGCCGTTATGATCATGTTCATTCTGTGCTGTGGAATTTGTGTTATTGAAACTCTTGGTCAATGACTAAACAATTATATACTTGATATCACATAATATTGTACAGTTTGATTGAATAAAGATGAGTGATATATTCCAGTCTACCAGTTTTAAGGCTATTCCTTTTGATTTTGACAAGCGATAACGACGATAAAATATTTTATAAAAAAAAATACAGACTAGTCAGTTATCTTGATTCTTTCGTCTAAATTGATTATTCTTCGCAATTTTAGTAAATTTCCGTCTAATGAACACTCAATAACATATTTTTTTCTTTTCAATGTAAAAAAACAAACTTCGCGATGATATATGTGAAATTATTGCCATTAGTTCTTTTTTGGCTGTTTGCCAGCCCTGGCGTCTCAGCTGAGTTCGCTGACAATTTGTTTTGTGGACACGCCTGAGTTCGCGTACTCAGCTAAGCTCGCCGACTCAAGTTAAGACGACTCAAGTTGAGATTCTTTATGGATACGGCCCCAGACGTCTACATGCAGGTGTGCGATTCATGCATCGATTCAATGCATCATCGAAACACGCTGTTGGAACGTCCCAAATATCGATAATGCTATGGAAGACTGAGCAAAAGAATCCAATTGATGTGAGATGCTTTAACCAAGGGGATAATTATGCGAGAAAAGGCGCTATTGCGCATAATACACCAATATTTCCTAATCATTGATAGGCTTTGAAATGTCTTGTATATCCTACAATATCACTATTTATTGCCCTGTTGACCTCAAAAGCCGTATAACATGGTGCACAGTAGTAGATGAAGCACCAGCATAGCTTAAACTGGCATGTACAAATGTGTAGGTACGAGCTGATAAGCGAAGATACCCTGCTTACAAGAGACAACTGGCAATGCTGATGGATTTCCCGCTAATCAAAATATGCTGACACGGAATCACAACGGACGTATCTATCGTCGCTTAGCGAAAGTACATTAAGTGGGATACCATTGTACAGATATACATAGATTTGAAGGGAACCTGGAGAACCTGGATACCGAGGTGTAGGCGATGTTAGGATTTTCTACTAACACAGGGACGATTCATTTAATCCAGACAATCATCTGGCATTAGGAGTTCGCTATTGGGTACAAACCATCCCATTTAATGTTCATCTGCAGAATGTGGCCAAGATTAAGCCGATAAGTTTGCATCATACTTTTAAAACAAGGTTTTATCCATCTCCAGATATACAGGTCTGGAGGAGTCCGAAATTTCGTCAAGTAGTTCAATTTAAGGTTAGAGGTAATTTCAAACTCCTAGAATTGGCAAATTGCACTTCTTTTAGTTGAGCTCAATTTTTACGAAAAATTCATTCATAGTGCCAATGTTTCTTTGAAATTATTCAAATCACTCTGGAAAACGATTGTTTATATCTGAATGTAGGGGTACGGATTCCGAAAATATTTAACACATCTCAGAGGCCACTGCTTAGCTGGAATTCAAAACATGCTATGGGCCGTACGGAGGAGGCCTTCCAATGTGTTTCGCACGACGTTGATGCCCGAATACTGATTGTCTTCAAGCTCTGGGGACAGAGGTATTTATACAAATGTGGCGTCGTCAGCAAGCGTGGAGGTACAATTACCTTTAACTGCAATTGAAGATCGAACGGGCTGATGTTATTTGTTATGGGAATTGGTTAGTGCGGAATGTTTGCTTCAAAGGGCTCTACTTGTTACATGGGGACTATTTGATTTTGAAACAGACCCGTTCCTTCACATATCAAGGTTTGGTACTCAAGGAGTTTTGGGGGATTATGACTCCACACTGGCTGAAGACGCTTATTACAGTTAATAAATAAAATATTTATGAAAAGGACGGTCCCAGTTGCATTGTTGGAAGGAATGTAATAATATTGACATGCACGGGACAATGCATGTCTGTACAACCGAGAATGTAGCCTCGAGTCTCTGTTTTTAGTCCCGCCACTGCTTAGGCACAGAATTGCAGCAGGTAGGGCGTAGGTATCTGTTCTGTCATAAAACGATTCACCCATTTAACTACCACGCTAGGTTTGTATCTAGGATTCAAATGGCCCCAAGCGTGAATTGTATATGGATTTTGCCAGCCCTGTTATTGTCCTATTTCCCCGTAAAATGAAACACTGTCGTTGTAGACATTGACACGTAAGCCACGAGATCTGCGTCAATAGATTTCGCAAAGTACGACCACCGTTTGGTGGGTGAGGACAAGTTCAGAAGTACGGTTCAGTCATTAAGCTTGATGTCAGGAAGCTGTTATACAAGTGGTCGGTTTGTGTGAATATTTCATGTTCTTGTCTCCCATATATCAGCGTAAAAGGAAAGTCTGTGATTTGTCTTCAACAGATTACAGCGATATGAGTTGAGTGATCAATGTAATAAGAAAATTCACCATACATAATAAATAACTAAAACAGCTAACTTCCATAAATACATATCGGGCAGTAGTTTGTTATATAGAACAAGTCAAATCTGAGTGTGACGCAAAGCAGATTGGCTGAACAAAACTCATCAGTCTGATCTGTTCATTACAATACCATGCGCTTCACCGATATAAAGCAGTGATCTATAACGCAAAGCTGTTTCTACACCTATTATGCTTTGCTCTTGTTAACAAAGATCGTCATCATACCACAAAGTATCAAAGTGTAGTGTGATTTCAAGTGGTTCAGTAAAATCATTCCTGTTTCGATCCAAACGTATACTTGACCGTGCTAGGAAGATGAGCTGCTTTACCAAACAGGCAAATGTGTTACAGATTGCTGTCTGAAATAACGTTAAGTGTCAAAGTGGACGAAAACTTATGTCATGATAATTGAACAAGCTGTGTGACACATCCCCATAAGTGTCAATGCTATGTTATTATTGCTTTGCAGCTAAAAAGCAAGCTCTTGCTTAACTTTTAAGGGATCTGTGCATCAGTAGTATTTGACAGGAAAGTGCTCCAAGTCACAACAGAATGATAACACCTAAAGCTTTGTAAGGTAGATATCACCTTCAATGCGATGTAATAGTTAACAAGCATCTAGGAATTTGTGGATTCAGATTTTTCCGCATGCAAATCATTCCTGTTTACATCACTGAGCCATCCAAAAGTAGATGACCACTTAATTCGATCCATATTCAAGCACCTAATTGTCGACGAAAAGTATATTATCACGTCCAGTATATTATGAAACGAAAAATCCAAGACCTTCAATATATTTAATTATTCAAGTATGACCCTGTTGCATCCTTGCACACCTGGGTATACTTCACGTTGAGAATCGCAAACCAGCTCAAGACGATTGATAAAGAGTGGTTGCATATAATAAGACTCACCATGTCATTTCGCGTTCGACAGTTATGCTGTCTGATATAACGTTAAGTCACATGCTGCAAGTTGGACGAAAACTTAGTTGTTACAAAACAAGCTGTCAGAAAGTTATTATTCACATCCCCTAATGCTACG